>OY986058.1:5331759-5490221 GCA_963920205.1 Stenodema calcarata
CACATCCGAGGGCATATCCACTGAAGATGCTGTGAGAGTGTCTGGGAAGGGGAAAGAGATAAAGAATTCACCCGTTGTAGAAAGTGGGTGCTCGAGCTGATATGAGATTTGTCACGATACACGTGTTGATCCTCCGCTCCGGTGACTCACTCGAGAACACGTGGGAATCTTTTATACTGCTGTTTATCGTTTCACGCTTGACGGAACGTAACGGAATAACAAGGTTTTCCCCCTCCCTTCAGACTGTGTCGGGGCGACGAGTATTTGTGGGGGGAGGGTTATTTCATTTACACACAATGCAAAGTTCAAGTGCCGGATCTATCGCAATCCGTTCTCATTTCTTAGGGCCGGTTTCACCAAACACTCGTAACCATGGTTAAAATTAATCATTGATTTATCAAACCAGAGATTTTAATCGTTGATAAGGAGAAATGAGTTTCACCACTGTAATCAACGATTAAAAAGATTTCATAAAACGTTGTTTTAATAAAACATCGATTTAAGTTTAAACGACGATTTAGCATGGATAAGCATGGAATTAAACGGCGAATTAGCATGGATGCTATTCGATAACGACTGATAACGGCATACCGATTGTTCAATTGTGTGCGGTCCTCCCGATTTTTCTTTTTCTGCTTTCCCTATATTTTACTATTTTTCGTTTGATTGTTGTGATTGTTGATTTTTAGTTGTGATTGTTTCATTTTTAAAATTTTCTGAATCGGTTGCCTCGATGGAAGCGGCAGCGTCGCAGAGGCGGAAGAGGGAGCCGAAGTTTGAGTCAAATGAAAACCCTGTCACTTGGATACCTGTCACTTGGATACTCGATTTTATGTTCAATTTGTTCAAGAACGGATAGAACTGATGTTTTCGAGAGCCGGTACCTCACCCTGAAGTCGATTTCATCGAGGTCAAAATCATTTAGCCTCTCTCTAATCCATCGCGGCCGTCGAATTGAGAAGTCTTCATCTTCATCAATAATTTCGTCCACCAACCGAAATGCTCTAATGATTAGAGTCTAATCAATCCCCTGCTCATCATAGGTGTCAAGAATGAAAAAGAATAGAGAAACGGATCACAACAAAAGTTGAGAACTGGCAAGATGGCGGAGTGGTAAATCGTTGATTTAGGGCTTAAACCAGCCAAAATCGGCTGGTTAATTTTAATCGTTGATTTATCTTCTTATCTCGTTGGTTTATTTAAAACGACGTTGGTGAAACTCGACATCGTTGTTTACCACCTAAGATCATCGATTTAATTATTAAACGTTGATTAAAAACGTTGGTGGCCCTTAGGGTCAAATTGTGGAAAAGTCAAAACGTCGAAAACTCAATCTTAGTCACAATACCGACCAAACCACGTCACGACTCCCAATCAATTCCGTTTCTTGGGGTCAAATTGTCAAGCAAGTAGTGAATTTGGTGCCTATACAACATGATATTATAACAAAGCTGAAATCAACTCACATCTTCAAAACCTCAATCCACCGCCCTCCAAAGTGATACATCCCTAGACATCATGTATCTCAATCCATTCCCCTGAAGCCTTAAATCCATTATAATTACGATTCTTGAAATTTTTAAGGAGGAATTGATTAAATGATGAATATTCCGTCGCACCACAAACCGCGCGTTATGGTACCGTCGCCTATGAACACTTCGCTTCACAGTTTATTTGGAGCTCTGTCAAAATGTACTGGAATGTGTTTTTGTCAACGTAATCATATTATTTTTAGACTCGCCGACAAAGGGGAAGTAGTCTATGTTTCATTATAGAGACCAGAGAAAATAAACGGCATATCAACAGGTGCCCGACAATAAATGATTCAACATTCCAAAATACCACTTCCGCCCATCGCCGTTTAGGCTTCTGATTTGACGCAAGGCCGACCATTATAAAGTGCAATTCCGGCGAATACACTCCCGACAGAGTTTTCCCGCGGCGCCTTATAAACTCCGCTAGGCCCGGGAGGGAAATTCATAAAGAGTGACCGAATTAACGGACCTGTAACGTTCGTCCGGGGCATTAACGCCTCTAACCTTTCCAACTCTATTACCCCTCCACAACCAACCATAAATTTCCTTGTGTTCTTTCACATAGTTCCTTAACGTTCGGTGTCACGCTATCTATTAGACCGCCGGAGCCCCTGACACACTGGAGTGGGCAACGATTTTTCTTCCTTCAACGTTCATGCACGTTTATTAGTTACCGAGCTATTCTTCTGTAGCGTCTCTCCTTTTGTTCTGTCCCACCTCCGGGCGAAAATCGTTTTTGGTTCAAAGAACCGGGCCATTCCACGGGTGAAGTTGTACCTCTATCTCGTTGTTATATTTTTCTTTTCACGTTACCGAGAGCTCGAATAGTTGCGTTATTAAACCTCAGAATGCGAATAGTTTCGCCATATTCTCGCCTTACCTTCTCGAAAATCATTTGAGATGCGAAAGTTCCTGCCGACTGCAGTTTCATCAACTACACACTGTATTTAAATTACGATGAACCTTTATCATTGCTTCCTTAATTTTGGTGGTTTTACGAAAATCGAAATAGCATACAGTCATTTGCAAATAGTGGAAAATAGGGATTGGTAATTTCGAATCACCACAGCTCGGACACATTGAATAGTATCGGGTTTTTTCTTCTTCATTACAAATTTGAATAGTTTTTATTAGGAGTGTTTTTGGACCACACAGGGCGTTATACAACCATTCATTCATTCCCAAAAAGAGCTCTACCAAAATGAAACTAGCAACCACAAATGCTCACAATACTGAGTTTACAACAAAATGGAAGTATAAATTATATCAAATAGAATTACCACAGTATAGGTAATTAATTTTTTCACTGTAATGTTTCATAAATAAAGACATTTCTTCATATTTCTAAAATACTAAAAATCTTTCTGTGGAATGACATTACTAATGTCACATTAGATTGCTCGTGGGGGTGTACCAACCTGGTCGGACAATTGTTTCAAGGTTTCTAGGCACCAATTAGTTGGCACTTCAAAATTAGGCAATACATTGTACTTTTTACAGTCAATGTGATTTTACATTTCGATCATTGTTAAAATTTCTTCTACATTGTGGATTATATCCTTATTATTTGGGTTAAAATCTTCACATTGTTTGACTTTTGGCAATTTAATTCAGGAAGTTCTGCTTCTACTTGTAGTTTTAATAGTATTATGTTGAATTTTCGTTATTTCGTGTTGGTTTACACCCTCGAGAACCATTTCTGACAACTTGCAGACTACCTAAGTATTGTAATATTTATTATAATTAGTGAAAGTTAGTTCAGACTTTTATGATAAATTTTCATTCACCTTCGTGAACTTGAAATTATGATAAACCCGTTACGGTAAAACTCGAATATTCCTTTAGGAATCCAAGTAATAAAGTAAGACTAAAGTACTGAACAAAATAAAGAATAGTATCACCCAAGTATTGTTCAAGTTTGAAAAATAAATAAATAAATAAACAATGAAAAACGCATCTATGACTGAGGCAGAGGAGTGTTGAGATGTGCAGCAATTTTCTGCTTTTCATGGGGATTGAGTGTAAACTTATGCGAATGATTAATGAAATTTACGGCGATGTGAGTGAGGCACAGTGGTTTTATATGACCTTACCGCGCAAACTATAAACCTAACTTCCCTCTTCTGCTACGCTCTGAGCGCTTTTATTATTCGTCTCCTACAAACAGTTGTTTGATATTTTCGCGCACTCAGTTTTTCTCCCCAAAAAAAAGAAGTAGAAAAAAAAAAAGTTTTCGTCACTTCCATATTCGCGAGTCACTTGGAAATTCAACGCTCGACTTTCTTCTTTTTATTGTTATGTACCAGAATGCGAGAACTGCGAGGAAAACTTGTAGAATTTAGAGCGAAGTCAACCCTTCAGCTTCTATGGGTTCCCTTCAAGGGTTTTTTTCGGGCAGTCACAGACGTTATTCAGAATCAATCGCCTTTCAAACTTTATTACCAAGGATCACGTTTTGCACCCGAATGTAGTTTGGACGCGCTTTCATACTCTTAAGGTTTGTCAATGTTATTTATCAAATAGACGTGTAGGCAGATTTATTCGGCCAATACTGGTTATCGTCTAAATGGCCGTTGATCAATCGTACTTTTAGCCACGATTCTCTTCTATTCATCCAAATTTTGATTTTTAAAAATAGTCAGTACGTTGTCTAATTTGGGTGTCCAAATCTAAAGTTCTCCATTTTCATTTAGAAATTCTGTTCTGCTCTTATTGAATACATAGCCTTATTGAGAACGAAAATCGGTCCATCTTTGGGTGAGTTAGTTCCACCTATTGAAAAAAAAAAAAAAAAAACTCGGCGCTTCGCGCCTCGCCATGGGGGCAAGCCCCCCTGGACCCCCCGGATCTTTTCTCTTCTATACTTTGTATAGAACGAGGTATTTGCTATGCAAAACATGAATAATGTTTTTGCGTCCCGTTTTTTATTTACTCAGGGCTGTATCTCAGCTTCTTCGATATTTACAGCGGTTTTGGCAGTATATAATTTATGCATAAATTAAAGGCTTTCCAACGAATGGAGAACGATTTTTGTCCGTTGAAAACTAAAGAAGTTTCATCTCCCTAGAAACGGCTCGGTTGTACGTGAAAATCATTAAAAATCTTCGTGACATAATTTCGTGACTTAAACTTCGTTACGCTTTTCAACTCTGGTAGGCCACCGCAAAAACATTATTCATGTTAAAACTTTAAAATGACGTGTCACTTGTTAGACTGCTTCATTTTGGGAATTTATGGCCCGATTCTGCCCGAGTTAGCGTCCTCGGTTACCCTAGGATGCTAACTCGGAGTGGTGAAAATTTTTACCGCTGACTCGGAGGTAGCGGTAACTCAAACCTTAACCCGAGTTGGTGATTAAGGTGGTACCATAATATGGTACCATAATAGATAATATTATTATCCATTGTCTGTCGGGGGCCGTTTTTGCCTGGTCCCCTGCAGGCTCGGGTTGCTCAAAATGGTACCACGGGCGGAGGGAGCCCCAGGCCACAGGTGCAATGACGTGGCAAAGCACCACCGGTCTGCCTTCCAACAGAGGTTGGATTCGTGGTGGTCGTCCCCCTGGCAGAAGTCAGTTAACCAGGGGGACCAACCAACCAACCAACACCAGCCCCTCAAACAAACTGTACACATGTCGGGGGCCGTGCCACCTGCTCACTCCTCCTACAACCCACCAGCCACCACCCTCCACCCACCACCTGCCACCCACCAGCCACCACCCACCACCCACCAGCCATCACCCACCACCCACCAGCTACCACCCTCCTCCCACAACCCACCATCAAGAGTCACTGACACCCTCCGCCCCCTCACAGTCTCATCATTCCCCGCTCTCCTCTTTCTCCTCACGTCAGATCACAAACTGTGATTACCAATTAGGGAGGATGTATTGAGGATCAGCTCTTGAATAAAATTTATTGTCTATATTTAAAATTCATGTCTTTTACTTAATAATATGATTCGTTGAAGATGGAAGTGAGATTTTTACCACCTTCTGACTATTCACTGGCCTAATAATTGGATCAGTAATAACTATTAATTATTAGTCATAATCTACCAATTAGTGATCTAGACCAAAAGGTGATCTGCACGAAGAAGATAATAAACCCTTGTGTCAAGGATTTGCAGTTTTTTTTCCTGAGAAGAACTCACCTTCAGAATATTTAAGACTGTGGTAAAGAAATGTTTAAGGAAGTAGGTACTTATTTTCCTGGAGAGGTTTGAAGTCGTATTGAGCGGGAAGAGGGCAGCAATGTACGTCATCTACCTCCCAGGCCAATCAGAGAGCAGTACTTGGACCGGCTCTGTAAACCACTCTCTGATTGGCTCCCGAAAGCCACCCCTGCAGGGAATAAAGTCCTTAGAAATCCTTACAGATACCCGTAGAAACCTGGTTTTTACCGTATTTACCTGTAGTAAATCAGGTACTTACCTAATAATAATAATGAGTGGTAAAATGAAGATATGAGACAGATCGCGAGATACGCGAGTATTGACCGGCCTCACAGCTTACGTAGTTTCTAAGTCGATGTGTCAATTTACGTAGGTACCTACCTACTGCCAGAGTCGGCGACATACGTTGTAATTACAACGAGAGAGCGCAATACACGTAATTTTCATTTCTTCTGTGGACGAACTGTTATTAAGTAGCTATTATGTTAAACCAATGACAATCATTAGGTATTTCATGCAAATGATACACATCAAATAATTTACCGCGCGGTAGTCAACAGCAAGGTAGTTTGGGTTACTGCGATAAAACTTTCTAAGGAATGTTGTCGGCCGATGTTTTCGCAAAACCACCCATCAACTTCATCGTTAAACTATACACAATACAGCACAGATCAAAACAAATATCCAAAACGTAACACGGACGACGAGACTTAAACAAATGGGGGGAGGCTCACAGTTACCAACCCCTCAATCAAGAAATCCCTGAACTATTCTGAAAGCACCTGCGCGGCCTTATCAGCCTTGAAATTACCTACTCGTTTCACATGTGGTGAGGGTCCCCAATTTTCGATTTTTGACCATCAAATGATTATTTTCTGACACACTGACACTCCCGATTACATGTAGGAGCCATTCAGCTGATCCTGTGCTTATTCCCATTAAAGTGTAAGACTTAGAGAGATGTATCTTCGATGAACTACCGCATCGTGTAAATCAATGGATAATTTATGTGCGGCAGGGTGTTATTTTCACTTGATTAACCGAAGGTCTCTTATTGCATCTGAAAAATAATGCTCTGTCGACTTGTGGTTTCCAATATAACCCACTCCAACCACTCCAGAGCTCACATTCTTGTTTGCCCGTTCCAAAGCGCCTTCCCTGATTCCGTTGTGCCCAAGTTGTTCATTCCCTGCAGATTGATCCTTTGGGTTTCGTCAGGTGCGAATGACAGCCCCCCCTCGCCACGATACCCTGCAAACCCTCAACGAACCGTAAAACCTCCCTCAAACCGCCCCTCAAACCCCACTCAAACACTCAGCCTTCGAACCCACTTTATCCGAAGCTCCGTCGCCGAGGCGAAAAAGCCACCGCATACGGAAGCCCCCCCAAACGAGACGACTCTACAGAAAGGGCGGCAAACGGGATTGAAAATCTTGAGAGTTGAACGAAGGAGCGGTGTAGGAAACTCTCGTTCACTGAGATCAGTTTGAAAGCTCAGACGCGAAATGTTCGTACAAAGTGTGTCTTTTGATCACAGGCTGCAGGATGAGAAACTTGGTTTGAATGGGTTTTTTCTAATTCCACAAAATTGAGGAAATACTTAAAACTAGAGAAGAAACCACAGTAAGAAATGAATCAGTTGAGTAGATTAGAAAAAAAAAACTCTGCGAATTCTCGACACGCCGGAGTGAATATTAATTACATTGCCATCCAACCTCGACCCATGTTTAAAATTTCTAGTCTCCAGCTTGTCATCCAAATTTAATATGTTTAAGGAAGGTAGAGATTCAAATAACGTTCAAAAGTTGACCCCGCGACAGTGAGATTTGAGGTATATACTGCCGTGCTATAAACTGAGTGCAGTAACTCCACTTTCTGACGGTTTTGAGTTAGAACGCTCTGGAGGTTTGTAGGTAGGCAATATACCTATCATATAAGTGCGAAAAGGAGGGGGGGGGGGGTGCACGTTTTCCTGCTCAATTTGGTTACGATTTTTACAGTAAACGCCACCTCCTTAATGAAATGCTACGTTAAACTGTAATACCCTCCATTACTGCGCCTTACTGCAGTATTTCCAGGCCACATTTTTGGAGCTACTGCAGTTGAGCGTAGCAAAGGGATTTACTGCGAATTAGCTTAGTATGCCATCATTCTTGTGGCACTTACTGTCAAATCCTCTCAACAATATTTGGGAATGATCAACTGCCGCTGATGCCCGAAACCAGCCATGCGTTTTGGAAGGGACTTAATGTCACCAGCGGCTGTACTGACCTGAGGACATGTACAGAAGATTGACTCCCAATTATTATTAATTTGGACCTTTTCAATACTTTCAATATGCTTCAATTTACCTACTTGAATATTGAGGATGTAATATTTAATTCAATATGCATCCAACAATAATAATTATTAAGAAATAGCATATTATTTATTGAAGGACAGCGATTGTCCCGTAAACTGAGAATCTCCCACGTAGGATGTTTTAAGAGTAATGAATATGGTTTTGGTGGTTGTTCTGGGGTTGTTGAGAGGAAGTACTGCACTCGATGGTGTCAGCATATTCCCTGGCTTAAGATTTTTCCTTTGAAGGTCTCAAAATGGAACGGAAACTATGGAACTTTGTGTACTGCTTTTATTATTGTGTATTTTCGCGACCTCAGTTGCATTCAAATCCCGTGGATTCGGGTCTGACAGCTCTTCTTTAGAACACGCTCTTCATCAGAACACCCTCGGGCACTTTTCCCTCCGAGAATTAATTGGAAAACGGTGCTCCGGAACAATGTTCAGTGGGTCAGGTATCTACAGGGAAAACTCGGTCGGAGGTCGGTTGGAACAGGGGTGTTCTGGTCGGAAGGCGAGAAGTCCAATTTATTTTCCTGCCTCCTCCCTCCACCGTAGCGGACCGGCACTGAAATTGGGACTAAGGAAATTAATGTGCGTTCTGATTGGTTGGCAACTGGTTAGAAATCGAAACAGAGCCGAATCAACGGTCGGAAGAACAAGACCTTCAAGAACAATAACGGCTTTTGAAAATCACTAGAAGTTGTACACTAGGAAGTCAACGGTTTCAGAGGCGATAAATAACCGTTTAGTTGGTAGTTGGGGTTTGTCCCTCGATTACTTCGTGTACTTATCCAGTTTGCCGCAACGCGAGCGCAAGTTTGACTCAAAGGAGCGCCAGCGGATGAATTGTAATACGAGTACCTACTTACTATCAATACTACATTCAAAAACTTCCTCAGCTTGAGCCCTCTTTGGGTTTGCTTGAATATGAAAAATTACTCATGTCCGACTCCAACTTTTGCGTATTGACTTCATGAAGACCTCAAAAAACCTTAATAAACGTCGAAGAAGCTGAGTTTGAGAAAAAATGCACATGGTTCCGAGGGGCTCAAATGTATCGCCATTCAGGATCAAATCGAATAAGGATTTCGGACAAATACACCACCAGGCGATTACTCAACATCATACATCGATATTCTCTCGCAATAACGCACAGGGTGATCAGTGATCCGAGGCATTCGAATTCACTCGACGCTATGAATCATCAACTGTCACTAATGGCACTGGAGGCGTGCGATTTGCACGGAAACGCAGGTGGTGCACCGACGTTAATATTATATGGGTCAGATCAACGGCTAATTGTAACAAATCATGAAACAACGCGAAACCGCCGTTGCAACCGTTCAGTCGATTTGTTACTCGTAATGGGCCAATTCCTCACGGTTTAACCCGTTGTTATGGATTCGTTCCCCTCAGATGGTAACGTCCCTCTCCATCCCCGTACGAGCTGGCCTCGGGTATTTCCACATGTAGGATACACAAAAAAAGGAGGTAAAAATACCGGCGAAAAAACTCCGTCAGAGAAGCACAATCGATCGATGGAGTGATTGATGGTAGGGGCTTACGCTTCGCGTCCTCGTAAGCCAATTATCTCGTGATATCCCCCATTCATGAGGCTGCTTACGGTGACCAAGGAAGCATCAAAGTGATTCGGGGCCGTGAAATCGCCTCCATCAATATCAGTTAGTTTGACTGAGCACACATAAATCTTCTTATCATCTATTCAAATACTAACGACAAAGTGGTTACATAATTTGTGCCCCTTTCTGACTCTGAAGATCATTGAAAAACACATTCTCTCAAGACTTAGATTGAGAAATGTATATTTTTTGGAACGAAAATACAAAATCAATCCAAATTTGAGTTTTTGCACCCAATTCTGTCTTTTCCTAAATTCTGTCGGGGGCTCCTAAAGCTAATTTTTATGTTATTCACACTATAAAGCTGTCATTTGGTAAGTAGCCTCCTTAGGATTTACACTTTAAGCTGAATAGGCCCAGGATCAGCTGAGTGGCTCCCAAAGCCTCCTAATTGATGCTTTATTTAGTAAATACAACTAAGTAAATGCTGGAAGGCTTCTATTGGCCACTTGAGTCTGCAGCGTGGTTCAGAACACTAACTTACTAACCAAGGAACTACTATTCTGAGCAATCGTAACCTTTATTTGAATATACTTCATCTTCTATCTTCAAGTGTCCTGACGTGTAGGTCCATCTTTTATAACAACGTGTCCTTCCCGCCACACTTGTTGTCCCCAGAGCCGGGCAATGGACACCCTTTGCATCCTCATTTCTGCTTCCGTGTAATGCAATGAGAGTGATCAAAGCGACCGACAAGGTCCTCAGGCGATCCTGCAGAATACTGCTGATATACTCAGAAAGATGGTTGAATTATCATGATTTCGGTACACATTACAACTGTGAACAGTACGTTTGTAATTAAGTTCGGTGGAATTTTAGGTCACGGCCTACAAGAACTTCACGACTGCACAGAACCAAACCACCGAAATCCGTACTAGGAAACTCCATTTATTAGGCAAAAGCTCGTTACCCCACTTTATTTATTGAGCTGTAACTGTTTAAACGCCCTGGCCCCAATCGTTGGATACAATTGAAAACAGTTTAAAAGTAACTTAGTCGACGTTGAATCTTGATTAGCCGCCTTCATTTCAACAGAAGGAAGTCAAACAACTCAATTCCAACTCAAGAGAACTCTTTAATGCTTTGGCGTCACGAGATAAGTTTTTCTCTATTAGTTCTCCCCTTTCGGGCCGCGGTTCATTCAAACACGTTAATTCCAAGCTTTCATCCGAAATGACATTTTTGATGCATTACACGGATTGGGTTTCCCTCTTTATTCCCCTTCGCGTGCACCCCTCCGAAGCGGCGTAATGATGCGAGCGAGTTTTTGGTTCATTTCATCACGCGGGGGGCAGCAGTTTGAGATATCCTAATAAATTTGAATAAACCCCAGATGTACATTTTGGAATAAGCCTTTATCGTGTTATTATAGACGCTTTCATCTTTGACGTCGTCACTGGATCAACGCAGGGAGCTGACGTTGGGCCAATCACATATTTTGTCGAGAGACAAGAAGTTGCTATTGATCACACAAACCTAATAAATGATTTTGTCCAACCAATGTCTCGTTTATTCACATAATCGGGGATTTCTCATGAAATTAGCACAAACTTCGTATATGATTCCAGTAATCTTTGTATAGTGAAACATTAACAACTTAATTTTGAGAGAAAAGGAATATCCGAAGGAAAGGAAGCTACTGTGCACCATCCTGCACTACCGTAGGTAGTTAAAAACCATATAGCCTTATATATTTATGTATGTCATTCCAGACGATAACTCTCGATAGAACTGAGATAAAAAGTTCAAATTTGCACAAAAAATCTGTCTTGGCAATCGAATCGGGCCACTCTAAGGGGGGTTTTGAGGATTTTTAGGGTGAAAAATTCACCCATGAATTCCAAAAAAGAAAAAGTCGGTTTAAAGGTTTTTTCTACGCTAAACACGATGGTGATGTTGAAATTGATATAATATATTATATTGTTCCGTTCTCAAACTGGTGCACTTTGAAGATGAAGAAACGTGGTTGTTCTTCACTATTCGTATGATCTAATCTGATAACGGAATGAGATATCGCAATTCTGACTTCACCATCATGTTCAGCGTTGAAAAATCAACCAACTGAGGTGTTACTCAGCGAAATTGGAGACAAAACTTGTTATAAAACCAATAAAATCGAGATATTTTACATAAATCCAGTTATTCCTTCGAAAATTCGCTCCTATAGCCATGGAGCCTGCCTGACTTTTTAAAATTTTATTTGAAAGGTTAATCACCTACAGGACTACTAAAAGGTGCATCTAAAAAGGAATATCTGCTGTAACTCTTCCAAAGTTGTTCAAAACTGATATAGCCAATAAATTTATTGTTATTCTTCGTCGTCATGGCTCGACAGCGTACGGTGGCCTCCAATAACCGTCTCACTATTCGCAACCTCTTTCTCCTTCGATGAAAATCCTGTCCATTTACATCATCCTCATTCCGTTCAAGTGCTTATAACAGACAGAAACTAAGCGAAGGATAAACTCTGTAGGCGATAGCGGAAAATCGAATGATAAACGGGGGTAGAGGAATAAACGGGCATTATCATCCTGACACCGCTTAGCTGAGGAAAACGCGCTTTCTTTCCACCCCCTACAATGGCCTCGTTCAGAAGCCTTTTCAAGCAGAGGATTACATTCAGTACCTAAGCTTTTCTTGAACCCATTCAAAACATTTGTTCCTCCGGAGTATTAAGATTTTGTATTATTTTTAATTCCAAGTGTTATAACCCATAAAACCCATTGTTATCATTGTAATAGGTTCACCATTGAACTCGACAATGAAAAGAAAGTAGTGTCTCTTTTTGTATTCTTGTTATCAAATGAACAATGAAAACAAGTCCTCATAGTGTGAATGGACTAAGAAGTCCTTACCACATTTCTTTATAAACACTCGCATTATTTGTTACTATTTTAAGGTTAATTAATGATAATAATAATGTAATGAAATGAAATGTTTTATTTGTATAAGCCTTCCGGCGTTACAAGGTTGGCAAAAATATCAGTAAAATAATAAAAGAAGTAAGTGCGTAGTAAGTAAATTGAAAGGAAAAAAAGAAGAGTATTACAATTTCCGCCTAAGATTTACATACAACAGAGGAACTACGAACTAAACAATTTTTAATAAAGGAAGCCTTCGTTTAAAAAGAAAGCCCTTGTACGGATGCAATTACTAACAAAGAAAAATACTTTCTTACATGCAGAAATATTCTGAAGGGACAGTATTGAGGACAGTTCGTGATGCGAAAATTCATTTAATTGAAAAAAAGAAAACCGTTCGCCTCGGAGTACTGGGCATACACACAGAAAATGCAAAATGGTCAAAATGGTATCTGGTTCTGATATGTTGCATAAAGGGCAAACTTCTTGACTGTTAAATTTAACGATCAATTTTTGAATGCTCAACTTAGAAAAACAATTCCCAGAGAGCCAAACCTGCGCAAGTAGCCGCTTAACGCTAATACCCAGTTCAGAGTTCAGGTATATAGGAAGGTAAATAATAACGTATACTGAATGTATAAACATGTACAATACATAATTGACTAGTGTACCGAATGCTTATACCTTCGGTTTGAATTTTAAGTACTATACGATTCTTGAGCTGTTACTTTGACGGTTTCACGATTCTTCAATAGAATTTAACATGAAGAGTCCGTGCATTCTACGTTGATGATGGAATCTGTCATTCATCTTGTAGTATTATTGACTATTGGTTGATTCTCAATATGTATTGGGATTATATCCCAACCACATGGAGTGATAATATTATGAAGTCAAGTGTTATGAGTTCTCCGGAATTCGTTACGAAATTTGTGTAACAGATATGAGGAGGCTCGACGGAAGAGAGCATAACCAAGAAGTTGTAGATTTTTGAATTTCGGACGGAGAATTCAGGAAGTGGTAAAAGGCGATTAATATTAAAATTTTGGCGGTCTGTGAGACGCGAAAAACTGTTAGCATACGACGGTACCCGTTAAGAATCACTTCTGCAAGTTATGATGACCTGAAGACAGCAGCATGTTGAAGTGCTAGCTATACTATTGATGGTCACGCACTTGATAATGCTTCAAGGCGTGCCATATGTTAACTTCAAAGCCCCATCTTATCAGACTCGAATTCGTCCCTGATTTCAGGCGTTCAAACTGTGGCTTAAATGGTCTTTTAGTGAGGATACAGAGACCTGTAAATGAACTAGAGGTTGATATTGACATAATGTACACTTAGTTTTACAACGACGATGAACTTTAAAATGATTTATTTCATGTGGAGAGTCTGTTTATTTGTATTTTATTTTATTCAGTAATTATTTTGTCCAGTGGCTTTTCATTTCCATTTAAATTTTGTAATTGGGATTCATTATCTGCAAATGAATAAATAAATCATTTAAATAATTTTCATAAAGTTCAATAATCTTCAAAATAAAATTGAGTCGTATAACCAAAAATAATTAAATAAAATTAAAATGAACGTTTTCCTCTTGGACGGGGAAATCACCTGTTGGAAGTGAGCTCTTAATTTAAATGTATTCTTGGAATGTGGCATGATCAAATTATGTCATAAACGTTTATGTACGTCACCGATTCATTTTAAATGTGTGATTAAAGCTGCTACTCAGGTGGAAGAGGAATATGACTCGTAGTTCCACGTAGTGATCAAAAGTGTCCCTTAATTAATTTTCTAATGAAAAGTGGTGGAAGTTGAACACGTCGCCTTCAACGGAGGGCAACATAAAGCTGAGGGCGAAAATAATAAATAATACGTAGTTCTGGAGCACTTCTGTAACCAGCACTACCTACTTCCATTGTTGGCAAACCAATGTAATTCCAAGTTTTCCAACGACAATTGCCAAGTTTTACGGGAACCCTCCGGTGAAGTGAAATTGCTAGAAAAAGCTCCCGCAAAGCTAACAGGCCCGGACGTACTTGCACAAAGTAAATAGGAAATTTCCCTCGCTCAAGCTTCGGCACTTGGGGGAAAACTTGCAATCCTAGCCGTATCCCCCGCTGAGTACATTAGAAAATTTTATTGATTTGAGGAGAAGTTTATCGAGTGAGCAAACCTCTGGGAGCTTCCAGTCCCACGAGCGAGGGGACAAAGAGATTAGTTTTACCTCGTTCGCCCAACAACTTTTCGGTCATAACTCGCTAGCTGAACGGCCGTATATGGGAAAATTATTTCTATCACTGGTTTTACTTTATGGACATCGACTTTCATTGTTGGACTGCAATTCTAACGTTATCGAAGAGTGAATTGTTTCTCTTACGAATGAATTTCTCTTCACTCACTAGTTTCTCTTATTATTCCCGTTTTAAAACAGTTTCAAGATTGATATTTTCCTAACTGTAGCAACGATAAAACATTTTGATGGTAAATTTGAAATTGAATCAATGATGGGATGAAGGATACGTGATATTTTTTGCTGTGAATTTCATTTCGTTCTGTTGTTGTTTTATTTTGTTACCATCAGCTCAAACAACACAAACCGGAGTTGAAAGAAAATAGTTAACCTACTCAACCTTCACTACAGTTGTACCACAAAATGGTCATCTGACGTCCCAAATAGCACCTCCCTTTTTTGCTGGTAGAGATGTCTCTAGAGTTCTTTCTTTCGAACTTTATTGCAAAATTATGCTAACATCTAGTGAAACCTTTCCCCACTGATCCTAAAATCGAAAGAATCAAAATTGTTTGTCATGACGAGATTAAAAAAATAAAAAAATATATAAATAAAAATAAAGCTGTTCATCTGAAAATTAGGAAAGATTTAGTAGTCATGCTGCAGTTAGAACGTCAAAACTGAGGAAATGAAAATTTATTTAGGACGAGTTAGATTTTGATTATCTTCGTAAAACGCATCGATTTGGAACGAATAAATGGACCGCGTTATGCAAATACCTGGTAGGTTAATTAAAAACCGTTATACCGTTAAGCAAATACCTACCTAGGTACCTAAGCGAAAAAAATCGAAAATCGAGTTTTTTGTACCATTGGATTCAGCTCGTCAAGATCTACAATTCTAGAGCGGTTTTCAATCGTTCATTGTGCATTCAATCGGTATTGTGAAATTTGGCGCGCTTGAAGTTTCACCCGTTCAAGTGTTTCGATTCGACTGAATCTCATACCCAACGTGTGGCCAAAATGAGAATCAATTGATGGTATCCGTAAAACGGTAATATAATTAAAGAGTAAGCTATCGATCGGCGGAGGAGGCGACAAGCTTCCGGCGATTGATCCTAATTAGAGCTGAGAGGAAACTGATGGTCCGCCATCCTTTTTCCCATCGAGTATTTGGATCAAAATTTACGGCGTGCAAACCCCGTGAATAACTAAATGAGTGAAAATCGTTTTATTAATTTATCAGGGGTCCCTGGGAGAGGGAAAAAAATGGAGCGACGGAGGGGACGACCCTGTTGGGGACCTAATGGCGTCCCGTCACGTCAACCGCGGTCCGCACTTAAATTTCACGGAGGCTCAGTAAATTGAATTTTCCATCCGACGGTGCAGTTGACGTGGGCGTTGTATGTAGTTTTTTTCCCCTGGCACATTTTCAGTTTTCATAATGGCGATCATTACATAAGCGTTGGCAGGAGTTGTGGAAGATAATGAGTTACGTATCCAGTGCTAATAAGTATCTCATCAGTTATTCCGCTCTTCTGTTTTTCGGCTGCGAGGGGCCAAAACAAAAGCCGCAGCGATAGTAAAGACCGGACTGGATATCTGTATAAATAATGGATATAATAATAAAAAAATTAACAATTATTCATAATTTAGTTTTATATATCCGAGTATTTTTTATCACATCGATACAAAAAACTCTGCAAATTCTTGACACAACGGTTCATTATCTTCTTTGTACAGATCACCCTTCTGTCTAGATCACTAGGTCTAAATGTCTAGATCCTGAATGTTAGATTAATTATTATTATCAATTATCACTAATTATTAACAATTTTATCAAGTACCTAGTGAAAATTATTATAATTTATTGTTAGGTATTAATAATTCGTATTTACTATTAATAATAATTATTATTAATTATGATTAATTAATACGATATAATTCTGGGGTTTTTAATACTACGTCGGTAATAAAAAGTATTTTTCTATAAAAGAAGTACCTACCATCAAACATTCGAAATTACCTTCATTTCCGTAGCACGAAACGCACCTCAGAACAACAAACTCGACATCACTTAAGCCATATGATGTTCCAAAGAGCTTGTTAGTATGAAAATGGACCTGTATTTCAACAGTTTGAGTCACGATCGTGTTGTGAGGCACAATCTTTGAGCCGTCATTGTGAACGAACGGCTGGTCGTACAAAGCTGCGGATGGTCTTAAAAAATTCTACGGAACAAACTCTATCTAAATATGAAATAAAAAACATACCGTTCTATATGAATTTTTCGAGATATGAGATTTTCAAATTTTCAAAATTCGTTTTGAACCCCTTCCCCTTGACCTAGGGTTATGAAAAGTTTCGAGGACCATTGTGGGGTTGGTCGATACCCATAAAAAAAATTTCGTAATTTTAACTCAACGCTAACTGGGCAAAGTGGCGCGGACGGCGTACGGCGTACGGCGTACGGCGTACGGCGGACGGACGGATTTTTTTTTATTCGATTTTCTGAATCTACGTATCTTGAAACGTAAACCAACAAATTTTGAGGGGGGGTTAAAAAAATTTTTTCTTTGGGCGATTCCAATGGTTCATTATCGAAGATAATAAACCAAAATACTCGGTAGGGCCGATGAAAAATCGTCAACATGAGGGTGTTTCAAACAGCGGCAAGTTGGGTAAATTTCCGAACAACGAACCAGAATTGGTATAGATACCAATTCTGGTTCGTTGTTCGGAAATTACCTTAGAGAATTGGTATCTACCTACATTGTGAACGAACGGGCTGAACTTGGTAAAACGCTCCGTTGGGTCTTATAAATCTCGCAACTAGGCTCTCTTTGAATTTGTCAAAGATATGACGTTTTCAAAATTCATTTTGAACGTCTTCCTATGGACCTAGGGTTATGAAAAGTATCCAGGATCATCCCCGGGCTGGTCCGAGCTGGCACCCTGAATTTTAGGGTACCCTCTAACTGGGCAAAGTGTGGCAAACGGGGAACGGATTTTTATAAATTCAATTTTGTGGTTCTACGTACTGGTATCTTGAAATCAAAAAAATAATTAAAAATCCGAAGTCTATAAGAATAAATTTTCGAAAAAATAATCGATTTTTGTGCAAATTTGAAATTTTTATCTCAGTCCTATTGCCTGGGATGAAGATATATATGGATATAGGTTGTATTAAAATGACCAAGCTCAACATAACATCAACATCAACACAATATGGATATAGGTATATAATGTAGGTATATAGGTATATAATATTATGCTCTGTAATGGATTTTGGTATAAAACGTTTTTGGAAATTCGAGTTTTAAAAGTTTTGAACCGAAAATAGCTTCCTTTTCTTCGAAAATTCGCTAAAACATACAGCTTTCCCAGTAAGAGCTGTATTGTGTTGAATAAATCAACTCGACCTTTTTCGATACAAGTTATTTCAGCGGCCGCAATACATGTTGGTTTCAAGTAACTGAATTTATCAACCTCCTCTTTGAGTTCCGGGTAGTCAAACACATTTTGACGTACAACCGAATCGGTTTCAAGTTTCGTTTCGTTGGTATTTTAAGTTAATGAATTAACGAAGTTCTACGGGTTGAGTAATGAGAATTTCAAGTCGTTATGAGGGAATGAAATCTGGGAAGTCTATTGAAATTTGAATCCTGACAAATTTGAGATACTCGTTTAGCAGAGTTTCATCATTGGCTTCAATAATGATTTCATAGAAATCCCTAACAACATCATTTTGAATCAATGAATTCCATTGCTTTCAACGTATGTATGCACGAGGGACGTCCAGAAAGTAAGGTTACTGCATGTTAAAAAAATTAAAAATGAATAAATCTAAATGAAATTTACAAAATAAGTTTCGATATATATCTTCAGCTAAGTAAGTAGCTAGTCGCTCAAAGAAAACTACCCCGTTTACATAGGGTCAAAATTACTGTAAAATGTCAACTCCTATTTCATTCCAAAATTTACATTGATTATTGCACATGTGGTACTGTGTCAACTAATCCACAGGGGTCTTTCCTGCACCAAAACAATAGATTTGTCATAAATCTATCGAGGGTTCGCGTTCACTGGACGGCAAGTCATAGGGATTTGAATGTGCGAGATTCACTATGTGCCTTCTACAATCACAATATGTACATATGAATATGAGGTTAGATCATGATCTTGATATCATTTTATCGTATAAAGGAAGATCTATTTGAGCCGTACAAACAACGTGGGAGGGCTTTCCTGTAGTCACACGCCATTTTCGCTTGGCATGTATCGCTCATTTCATCCTGCGCTGTTCATGTTTGAGGTTACTATTTAAATTCACCTCTTCCCTCAGAATACGTTATTCCAAATCAGGTTTCACTACATTCCCCGTATGCGAATCTTTGTCCGCATCGGGAAAAGACTAAGTTGATTTATTCAACAGGAAAAAGCCTTCGCGGGGACGTGTACCTTCCCGTTGTCCCTTTTGCGGCCGCCCTAATGTTTTATTCTTTCAAAAGCGCGTGCATCTTGGCGGGTGATATCAATGATGCATTTTGTTTGGCTTTCGACGTGTGAACCTGTAGAAGACAAAAAGAGCATGAGGTCTAGTGACACCTCGTCTTTTCACCGGAGCTCATGTCATATTCAGGGCGTTCCCACAGGGCTCGCCGGTTGTTCTATCAAAGGCGAGCCGTTTGATTCTGTTTCTCGGTAGTAATTTTTCTCCATAAATTCAGCATTTCAAGAAAACAGGTAATTAAAACACCAAAAACTCTGCAAATTCTTGACACAACGGTTCATTATCTTCTTTGTACAGATCACCCTTCTGTCTAGATCACTAGGTCTGAATGTCTATATCCTAAATGTTAGATTAATTATTATTATCAATTATCACTAATTATTAACAATTTTATCAAGTACCTAGTGAAAATTATTATAATTTATTGTTAGGTATTAATAATTCGTATTTATTATTAATAATAATTATTATTAATTATGATCAATTAATAC
The DNA here is from genome assembly GCA_963920205.1 of Stenodema calcarata. NCBI lineage: Eukaryota > Metazoa > Arthropoda > Insecta > Hemiptera > Miridae > Stenodema > Stenodema calcarata. The sequence goes on from OY986058.1 coordinate 5,351,551, forward strand.
GATATAATTCTGGGGTTTTTAATACTACGTCGGTAATAATTTTTCTATAAAAGAAGTACCTACCAACAAACATTCGAAATTATCTTCATTTCAGTAGCACGAAACGCACCTCAGAACAACAAACTCGACATCACTTAAGCCATATGATGTTCCAAAGAGCTTGTTAGTATGAAAATGGACCTGTATTTCAACAGTTTGAGTCACGATCGTGTTGTGAGGCACAATCTTTGAGCCGTCATTGTGAACGAACGGCTGGTCCTACAAAGCTAAGGATGGTCTTAAAAAATTCTACGGAACAAACTCTATCTAAATATGAAATAAAAAACATACCGTTCTATATGAATTTTTCGAGATATGAGATTTTCAAATTTTCAAAATTTGTTTTGAACCCCTTCCCCTTGACCTAGGGTTCTGAAAAGTTTCGAGGACCATTGTGGGGTTGGTCGAAACCCATAAAAAAAATTTCGTAATTTTAACTCAACGCAAACTGGGCAAAGTGGCGCGGACGGCGTACGGCGGACGGACGGATTTTGGTTTATTATCTTCGATAATGAACCATTGGAATCGCACAAAGAAAAAATTTTTTTAACCCCCCCTCATAATTTGTTGGTTTACGTTTCAAGATACGTAGATTCAGAAAATCGAATAAAAAAAAATCCGTCCGTCCACCGTACGCCGTCCGCGCCACTTTGCCCAGTTAGCGTTGAGTTAAAATTACGAAATTTTTTTTATGGGTTTCGACCAACCCCACAATGGTCCTCGAAACTTTTCATAACCCTAGGTCAAGGGGAAGGGGTTCAAAACGAATTTTGAAAATTTGAAAATCTCATATCTCGAAAAATTCATATAGAACGGTATGTTTTTTATTTCATATTTAGATAGAGTTTGTTCCGTAGAATTTTTTAAGACCATCCGCAGCTGTGTACGACCAGCCGTTCGTTCACAATGACGGCTCAAAGATTGTGCCTCACAACAGGATCGTGAATCAAACTGTTGAAATCAGGTCCATTTTCATACTAACAAGCTCTTTGGAACATCATATGGCTTAAGTGATGTCGAGTTTGTTGTTCTGAGGTGCGTTTCGTGCTACGGAAATGAAGGTAATTTCGAATGTTTGTTGGTAGGTACTTCTTTTTAGAAAAATTATTACCGACGTAGTATTAAAAACCCCAGAATTATATCGTATTAATGAATCATAATTAATAATAATTATTATTAAGAGTAAATACGAATTATTAATACCTAACAATAAATTATAATAATTTTCACTAGGTAAAAAATTGTTAATAATCAGTGATAATTGACAATAATAATTAATCTAACATTTAGGATCTAGACATTTAGACCTAGTGATCTAGACAGAAGGGTGATCTGTACAAAGAAGATAATGAACCGTTGTGTCAAGAATTTGCAGAGTTTTTTTTTATTCGATTTTCTGAATCTACGTATCTTGAAACGTAAACCAACAAATTTTGAGGGGGGGTTAAAAAAATTTTTTCTTTGGGCGATTCCAATGGTTCATTATCGAAGATAATAAACCAAAATCGACATCGTCAACTCGTTCAAAAACATTTCGCTCGAGCGAAATTATAAACCGTGTTGGACAAATTTGCAACGGTTTTTCTGGAGACTCAAAAAGTACCTTGGAAGAAAAAATCGATATTCGGTTGTGTATGATGGACCATCGGATGCAGCTGGCTATTTGAAAATTTCTGGCAATGTAAAAAATTTCTTTGGTCGATACCAGATGGTCAGTTCCTGCTGAGAGATTATTCTAAGCGGGACTGACGCTGACCCAAAAGCGCAACCGCTTGAAGGGTGATATCCTCTCAAAACTTTTAGTTTTTACAAAATGTCCTCAAACACAAATTTTTTTAATATACACTTTTTATCGGTTCAATTTATGGTACCTACTTTCAACGTATAATATAAAACTAGGTATTTTATACAACTTTATTCGTTTTGGCATTGCGTTATCTTCATTAGTCTTGCAATAAGTCGTCACCTATAGACGAAGAAATGCGTTTGAAATAAGTTCTTAAAAAATCGATTATTTCTTTTCGATTAATCGAACATCGATTATTTAATACCGATTAGTCGGTCACATCGATTATTAGCTTACGATTAATCATTTGATGTTATAATCGATTATTTGGTTCCGATGTTGCATCCCTACAGAGAAGCCCAGATCTTGTACATGTAAATATGTATATTTTCGCTTTAACGGTAGCTGCATGGTGAATCCTGACGTTATTAGTAATATTATTAGTAACCTCCGGCAGATTCTCGGGTAATTCTCGAATTCCTCAAACTGATAAGCATTACAGTTCCCACAAGCGATTACTTTATGATGAACAATCTTTTCATTATTAATACTAACGGATAATCACTGTTCGTAGTTTCGTCATTAGAAATGGAAAGTTCTAATTTGAGTTGGAAAGTTCTCAATTTGGTTTGGAAAATTCTAAATTCGATTTGGAAAATTCTCAATCTGACTTGGAAAACCTATCTATAGGTTTATCAAAATATGTATTAAATACATATTTTCTATCTATAGGTATATCAAAATATGTATTAAATGCATATTTTATGATTGTGGTGCGTTGGGATAGTAAATCGATTATCAAGTTCATTATCAAGTGTAATAACCGTGTCATACGTTCGGGATATTGAAATAACAAATCGAACAGACGCAAACCCACTGATCTCCCACATACGAACGCAATTATCGTTGTATCAGGCAATCGAGCGGTAGAGCGAGCTTCAGAAATCAACGGCCCACACAAAACCCGACCAATTACCCCCAAGTTTCACTCCCTTTTGAGCCAAGGCATCTAAAGTTATTTAATTTAGCGCGCATCGGAGGACATTCAATGTCGCTTAATGACCCATTTGCGCGCCCATTGGAGCTCTGGGTAACGAAATGATACACACTCATACACATTAACACAAATCAGACCGACCATTCTCACACAAACGCGAGTGGAGGCGCCGACAGTGTATTTCACTTATGAATAGGGAAAACCGGTTCTTCCTCCGCGCCTGGTCCCGCGAGAATTAACACGGAGTTGATGAATGTAATGTATTTCATAGAGCAAGGGAATATAGTGGGTGGTTGTTGTTAGGTTGAATACATTAGATATGGTGGTGTGCCGCCCACACTGGTACAGAGAGGGAAAAACTATGTTCCGCTTCATGCTTGGATATATAGGAATTTTCTCGCTGACTATACGCGCCATTTTCCTGTACTGAAATCGCTCATCACTTGCTGGACCCTCCACGAGCCTCGAAAACTTAACTATTGTTTTACTATTTTCAATCATTAAACTATTAGAAAAAACTACCATAACCATCATTTATAAACAATTACTAGCAGGAAAACTTAAAGGGTAATAAAAGTATTACTAGAGCGACGGATAAAATACAAGTGGAGTATTCCTAGACGGATGACAACAGCAGGACTTAAAAGTTTTGACTATTGGGGCACAACTATATTCAATGGACAAAGGTTTGTAGACCAGGCATCACCAATGAGCTAGCAGAGGTTAAACTTTGAATTAAAAAGAAAAGTGAGATAACATTAATCAACAATATTTTATTTTTTTATTTAATGAAAAATATACGACTGTTCTGGTTGACGTGAATATGGAAACTATGTTTATTTTAATGACGTAATCTTGTATTTTGTATTGTGTTCTGGTTTTTCGTACAATTCATATTTTCTGATACTCGAGTATTAAAATATCAGCTCTAAATGCTACAATCCCTCTAAGAGAACTTGTGAAGGGGTTGGAGTAGATCTACTCCAACCCCTTCACAAGTTCTTTTAGAGGGATTGTAGCATTTAGAGCTGATATTTTAATGAATGTACTTAACTATATCTTTTGTGTCGATAAATGCATTATTATAAAAATTTTTTAAAAATTGTGAACTTTTTAAATGGAACGAGTCGAAACCAATTCAACCGAAAAATTGGTGAGTTACCATATCTAGAACCGTATAATACAAATATCGGAAAAACCCGCTCCAAATTCAAACACAACGTTTCTTCAGTTTCTGCATAGATCAGAGATTTTCTGCTAGATCACAATCCCGTATACAATATCTTTGAGGTCCCCGCAAGAGGTCAGAATAAAATTCTGATACAACCTGACTCAGTTATGATAATTGCAAAAAGTTGAATGAGTTCGACGGAGGAGTAATCTGACGAAGAGAGGCAATCGGCTGTTGACAGGCGGAGTACGCTTTTCCAGTGATATAATTGACAAAATAAATAGACGATTCAACAGATCAGGTGCAGAACTGAGCTCACCGAGCTGTTCGAAGTCAACTTGCTTCCACGTTAATCCCTCTGGTAAACATGCCGTTGAAACTGCGTAATCCATGTTTGTCATGGCGTTTACGAAATGCTCCGAACGGCATCGCGGGGTTTCAGGCCTCGAATGACAGTGACCCAGGTATTTTAGCATCAAGTAACTACCAAGTGGAGTCTACTGAACCTCAACTTCCAAATTTTGTGAAAATTTCAGGTTCAGACATTTCGTAAGTTTTTATATGATTTTTTGAGTCAATTATCAATGAAGAAGGCAGGATAAACGACAAAATTCGCGCCCAGCCCCAGCGTCCAGCCCCGCCAAGCAAACAAGTTGAGACTAACGAACGGTACCGAGTTTATGTTTATTGGACTTCACGGAACGAGTTTTAAAGGTATCCATATCTCGCTGCACTTTGATGACGTGTGGTCCATGCACGTTACATGATGGCAAATACTGCACAAATATTTGGTTTTATTGGATGGCAAGACGCAGTTGAGAGATCTAGCAAAGGGGAGTGTAAAAAAACCACAACAAACGTCACATATCACGATAAAAACGATTTCGCTTCAATTGTATTTTCTACGAACGCAAGTCTCCCCTTATACGGACTTTTTCTCCGTGCAAATCCCTAGATTGAACCTCCGATTGAAGCCCTTCCCCTCTACTGAGGACTTGACCACCGCTGCTTCTTCTTCCTTCTCCAGCCTTTGCCATCAAACGACATCTCCTATAAATAAGTAATTACTATTCAAAATATTAACTCAAGATTACTGAACGTTATGTCCCTGATGGAGACTGACGGACCCCAGCCATCACCAAGATGTTCACTGCTTGGCTGCTTGAATGTCGCCCTGTCCCAATACAGCCCTCAGCTCAAGGAAAAGTTCCTGGAAATGTAGTTATTTGAAACTTTTTTTTGGGGTCGGGTTAACGTCATTCTAACTCATTTCTCCCCCTCCTCAGTCCCATATGCGGTTCATAAAGTTATCCAATAAAATAATTCCAACCGTTGAACTTCTCGTTACCCGGAGAAAGTTGCACGTATCAGCAACCCCTTTTGATATACACAGTACACAGTGCAACTACCCGACCGGGAATCCTTTATAAACGCCCTGGATCATAAATTGGCGTAGATACGCTTGTACTCTGACGTCATAGGAGGGTTAAAAGAGAGGAGGGGAAAAAACCCCCATCTTAACCCTTTCGCAGACCCCGAACGCGGTCTATACGTTTTATTACCACTCGTTGGGATCCGCCGTGTTTTACGGTCTTTGATAAATCATGTATTGTGCGCAGTTATGGGCTGGAAAAGCGGGTTTTAACAAGATTGACTTCTTCTTTCCTCTAAACGCCGTAAGATGAGATAAACCGAGAGGCCATTTTTTATGTTTCGGTCGTGAATCAATATGGAGAAGAAAAAAGAAACACTCGACTGGAGAAATCTAGAAGCGGTAAATGCGGTATTCTACATTCAACAGTCCGAGCGATTTATTGTATTTCATATGGTAATTTTTTTGTGGGGCAAGATCATAACCCACAACCCATAGACCACAACCCGATGAAAGTGTGATATTTTCTGTGTGTTTTAAAGAGTACAAAGGCACCCTAGCGAGAAAAATTATTTCGATTAAACGTGCATTCATTTAGCGTCGACGGAGGAAACCAAAGAATATTTTCTCCTTCCGGAAACTGAATATCACTGAATTACTAGGGAATGACGCTCGACGCAAAATTGCTGTAGAAGAGGGAGGAATGACGCCTCAAATTCAGGATACGGTTGTGGCTTATGGGGCTTATGTGGCTTATGGGGTTTGCTGCCAGTTGAGAGCAAACTCATGCTCCATAAACTCAATTTCGTCTGGACTTGTGGGTATTATTGTGAGCTCTGCGGCTGCGCTGTCACAAGTAATATTGTATTGAAATAACTCCAGAAAAACCGAAACAAAGTACTCAGGAACGTTAACAATGCTGGTATGTTCGCATCGAATACATCCACCGCGAACTAGGAGTTTGTTCAGGCCGAAATCCACCGATATGCTGCTAATTACGTTACTTCAAAAATTTGCTCATTTTTTTCATTAAACGCTAATGAGTTCCGTTCATGGGGTAGTTATTGCTCAAAAAAGTTTCTCAAAAAATCACTCATCTTCTGAAAAAACAGATTCAATAAGGGGAAAAGGTGACAGGGCAATTAATTGGTGAATTATGGTGTTTGATGCTTGAAACCAGTGCAATTGGTTCGATAAGGTAGAAAACTGAAGAGTGACTTGAGTACCTCATATCGAATCTTCGCCCATCATTCCATGCTGCGGGGCTTGAACGGTTATTGATTACAGAACCATCGAAGGAATTACGGCTGCCAAATTTGACAGTAATAATTACTTTTGTATAATAAACTTTTATACTTTTGTAATAATTATTGTATAAGACATGTGATGCAGTAAAAAAACTTGAATGCACAGCAAAAAAACCATCAAAATTCCATAGAAACTGGTGAAGTGGAAATAACAGCAAAATTCTCGTCTGTCACTCGTGTTGTCAATAAACGTTTTGCACGAGTTTTTTTTTATACAGACAGTGCAAAGTAATCAACTCATTTATGAAAAGTATAAAACAAATTGAATAATGACTCGGCAATCGGCTGCTAGGGCTTCCGCTTTTTCATGATTAAAACAAGTGGAATTGGTTGGATAATGTTGTAAATTCAAGGGTAACTTGAGTAGGACACCTCGACAATTAGCTCATCATTTCATGATGCATGACTTGAACGGTTTTTGATTGCAGAGCCAAGCTGTTTCAACTGATGACATTGACATAACATTAATGGAAATTGTTACATGAATTTATTTACTTATACAGAACATGCAGAGTTATCAACTTATTTATGAAAAGTGCAAAAATGGAATAATTTCCAGGAAGTTGGCTGTTTGGGTTTTTGCAATTTCATAGTTGAAACAATGGGGTATGCGCATGAGAAATGAAAATTGAAAAAGAAACCGATTCGTTGTTATTTGATTTGCTTCACACGGATCGATAATTATCTCAATCAATCGATTATAATCTTAATTGAAATATGATTGATGTGAAACTTGGACGTGAAATGGCGCGCGGTTGTGACGTCAATTTGGATGATGAGCTAGAGTCTTGAAATTTTAAACATAGGTCGAGGATGGATGACAATGTATTATTCACTTGGTTCCTTGTCTGCAAAATTTGGATGACATTTTAAACAGGGATTAAGGATGGTTGACAATGCAATATACAGTAGGGTTCTTGTCTGTAGAATTTTTTGAACAATACCTATTTGTTTAAAAATATTAAATTTGGATGATGAGCTCTATAATTTCGTGCATTGGACAGAAGGAGGATCCGAACAAAGAAGACAACAAACCGTTAAGAATTAGCAGAGTTGTTTAATTCGATTTTCTGGATCTAACTATCTTGAAACGTAAACCAACAAGTTTTGAGGGGGGGTTAAACAATGTTTTGTTTAGGGTAGTTGAGTATTTCTTTCGATACAGACCAAAGTATCGATATGACTACTAATGCTCAAATTATGAGAATCGATACCAAAAATACTTGGTGTAATGTTGCGACAGTTTCGGGAATTAGGATGTTTTAAAATATATGAACGTACGACTTCTGGTTTGCAACTATATCCATTTATTGAAAACCCACAGATAGGTAGAGGGGTGAAGAGGAGATAGGAGTGGGAATGAGAAAAGGCGGGAAGGCTTTTACACTGACGTCACCAGGTTAGTTATCTTCAACCATGGGACTATGACACTTGGTATCGAAAGGAAATATTCGATACAATGTCATTCTGGTATCGATCGGTATCGAAAGTCCCTAGCCCCGAACAATCAGATGCTTCAGCGGTTCTGACGTCATCGAGCGCATTTTATGAATATGATTATGTTTCTCTATGAAGAAAAATACTCGTAATAAGGGTAAACTAATTTTGACGAATGGTTCCCATTTTCACGTTTTTGAAGCGATTGCCTATCAATAAAAATTATTTAAACAAAGTATGCGCAGACCATATTGGAGTTGGTTGGATAATGCAGTAAATTGATGGGTTCTTGAGTGGTTCACGTCAAAAATTTCATGCTGCAAGACTTGAACGGGTTTTTTGATATCTACGAAAAGTAATGATGGAATTACGGATGCTATGTTGCGGTAACGGACATGATTCATGATTGGTGAATTGGTGAGTGGGGAGGAGTGTAGTCGATAGAATCCCCTCACCACCACCCCCCTCCAGGTCTCTACATTTTTATGGCCTCATAAAACTGGGGTAGAAGAAGAAAAGTATTAAAAGAAAGAAAAAACCAAACTGCCCTCTGCGTACGTAATACGACTCGGTAATTCGAAAGTGGCTCGTGAAATGTCTGGGCGAATCCTCATGCGGAGGAATAGAAAAAAAAAGAAAAAGAAAAAAAGCTCCTAAGTCCGGTTGAACGCTCATAAGTCCCGCCCACGGGGGGCAGCTATCGTTGATATTATTCGAAAAAAAGAGGACTAGGGCATAAAATAGATGACTGGATAGCGAAGGGGGTTTTTTTTGAAGAGGTAGAAAGGCCTACGATGATTGAAGGGAGGGAAGGCCAGACTTGAGGCCTCGGACTCATATAAAATAAAGGGGAAACTCTGCACTGCGCCAATGTGCAGCCGACCAACTCCAGAAGTCGCCCTATAAAAACTAGGCAGAAGGCCTCAGAAGGCTGGGCTGACATAAATGGGCATAAGTACCACAACCCCCGACCATCCGCCATCACTACCTCCTTCGTAAAAGGCGGTTTCATTACTCTAAACTTTTTTTCTTCTCTCCTACAACCTTTAACGGGTTGTACAAAAATAAAATAAATCCAAAAAAAAAGAAGGTGGAACTAATGGTGGTGGTGAAGAAGGGGTTGAAAAGACGAAGACCAGGGAAAAATTGCTTTGAAAGCTGGATTTTTTCTCCACTGCTAATCCTCAAGCCCTGTTAGGGAAAACTCCTAATCACACTCTTTTCATGGCGTTTTTTTTTTTTAAATTTTTTTGCTTTCGCGGTTGATCTCAACTCGTCAATTTGGTTCATTTTTCTTTCTCACTGATACCTGATAGGAGGCTCGAAAGTGTTTACCTTTTATCAACGTTAATTACACGACAAAACGTCATCAAAGGGTGTCAAGTCGACTTTGTGGGGCGATAGTGAAGGTTTTCAGGCGTCGATGTCGATGTTTTTTATTATTATTATTTTTCATTCAGTTTTTTTTTTTTTTTTTTTTTTTTTTTTTTTCGTAAAGAGTACCTGTCACACGGTGGAGATGGGGCTATAGCGCCATAACGTCACAGAGAGGAATTTTTAATTTCCCGCTTACACAAAACGTGTACAACGTTTTTTGAGTGATTAGGGTGCAGGAGTCTGTCAGAACCAATTCACATGCGCAGTCGGCTGTAAAATTGTTATGAACGGTGCAAATTATTTTCTGTGCAGATCACTGTAACGAACAAGTAGGAAAATGTGGCAATATGATGATCGTTCTAGTACGTAAGTACATCAAGCTACCTACCATATTCCTTACGATCGATATTCACCTGATTAAAATTTTCGAAAATCCCACATATTTTTGAATGTTTTCCAAAGGGCGCTCTAACCCAGTTTTACCAAAAACGTTGTTATAGGTATTTTTAAATGAAATGGAGAAATTGATTTTGAAAAAAAAAACAAAAAAAAAAAAAACATTTAACCCACGTATTTTTAATTTTTTCTGTTGTCAAAAATTGATTTTGATTTGTCTTCAGTGATCTCTGACGTGTTGAAAAATTTTATCATTATAAGTTTGGCACCACGGTATAAACAGGGGTGTTTGACGGATCATATTAATCATCTCAATTAATGTCACTTGACAGTAGCAGCAATAGTCGGGACAATTATTAGAGGTCTGAATATAGTAGGACTTGCACCTCCCCAAGCAGCGACACTATAGGATAACACTAAGTGTATCAAGGCAAAATAAAATTTTCGCAGAATCTTCGATGGATAATCTGATTATCCATCGAAAGGAAACCTCGCACTTCCAGACTAATTCCTGTTCGCCTCCTCAATCTACGACATAGCGTAGCAACATGGTCCCTCCAGCACAGCCACTGGTCCAGCACAACAGCTAAATATCTAATCGAGCTCACTTGTGTTAGAGCAGGGCAGGCACACGCAGAAATCGTATGACATCCTGACTCGTAACATTTCAAGCTTTCAATGGCAGGCAATCAGCGGAGCGCAAAGCAAAACAGACAAAATGGGTCTTCTTAGCATTCAGTTTAAATCTATTATTTCTCAGCCATCTTCATCCCATGTCCTCCACTTGATTAAGACAACTGTATCATCAACAAATCAAATCATCCTCCCATCAATTCGTACTTTAAGCAATGAGTTTTGTAATGTATGATTTGCTGAGTTTCTCCTGCTCTCGGGGGTTAGGCAATATGCCCACCCAGAAGGCTATCTGTTCTGCATTCACAGACCTAGCTATCCCCAGAGTGGTCGCACAAAAACATCGAGAACCAAGGACACTCAGCAAACCTCACTGTTGATGGATAAATAAAAGCGGTCCCAAGACCGTTCCCTGTGGGATACCAAACAGTTGGCTCATGCATCCTGCAATTTTGGCAGACTAGTGCCTACAACATAAATAGCTTTTTACCCACCAACTCGACAATTTTTGAACCAATTGCAATGGCGTCTTCCATCCAAAATATTTCGTAGCTACATGAAGAAGATGAAGAATTGACAAATTTTTACGTCGTTACCGACCCGACACCCACACAGATGCGAGGCTTGTATGGATTTGCAATTCAGCGGGGGCCGATAAGGTGGTCGAGCGGAGGGGGTTCCAAAAGGGCTGTAGCGGCGGCATTTGTACTGATTAGCCCTCTGTGGACGAATAATTGATGGGGCGACTACCTCGGCCCTCCCCGGAGTCCGTTGATAAACACTCCGCCCGGGCCCGGACGCCGCCTTTTCCTCTCCCCGCTCCCATTGACGTCGTCATAATCGTACGGCGGATTAATAATGACGTCGTTATCGGTCCAAAGGTCTCCGAGGCTCGGGGGGGATGGGGGGGGGGTCCCCCGATCCGTTGTAGACCGTTCCGTCGATCATTGTCACTCTTCGTGGAGTCCGGCTTCTCCTTCTCTTTCCATATCGCCGGTTAGCGGTTTCCCCGGCGAAACATTTGGTAGGGGATTTGTCAGAGAGCACTATCTGCTGGTCGTCCACATTTGGGAAGCTTCGAATCAGATACAAGCTCCACCCTTTGTATTTAGTACTGATTGGCGGTACATCCGTATTGGACCCATTTCGAGCTACGACGAGAACCTACGTCATTTACAGACAATAGGTAACTTACAATCCATAGCAACACGCTCATAATCCTAAATTTGTTCAAACGGATACACATGATTTTCACTGAACGGCTGGTCGTACAAACCTTTGATGGCCTAAAAAGTTATACAAATTGAAGTCTACCTAAATTTGAATTAAAAACAGTTACTATACTACCGTTTTATTTACATTTTTCGAGCTAGGTACGAATTTTACCAAAATTAAAAAAAAAATTTTTGAACCCCTTTCCATTGGCCTAGGGTTATGGAAACTTTTGAGGATCACAGAATTTTTGAAAAAATACGGTGTAGTTCACCTGAGAGGCCCACCGTTCCATGGAGATTCACCAGCCAACATGATGTTAATGAAGAAACCAAGAATTTGTTTCGACTAAATGATTCCTCCCTCTGAGGATGTTGTGCTGGGTCTGCGAGTGTCTACAGTGAAACATGAGCTCCGTTCGCAGTGGGCGTTCGGAACATTCCGAAATGTTCTGCGCAAGCGCAGTCGAGTTTGGTCGTTTTTCGTGCGCGTTCTCCGGAACTCCGAGAGCTCCGTGTTCGGCGTTCGCAGTGGCACGAAATACAGGTGAAATACAGGTCAATGTTCATATTAAGGAACATTTCCCCATGAAAAACCCATGAAAAACCTCCCAACCTCCAAAAATGAAGCGTCAGAGCATTGTTCTCATTTTTCTAACCCCAGTTATTCAATTAATTATTTTATATAATTCGAAGTGGACACAGTAACGATATTATGAAAAGGAAATGAATGAAATGTAAACAACTGTGGTTCCGGTGCCAAAAAAACATTTTCGTTCCAAAATTATAATATTAAGGAATGATGAGTAGAGGAATTACATCTTCTACCTTTTTCCTCGCTGATATTTCTCCCTCTACTCGCAGGATGTCAGTAAGGTGACTTCCGTGCCGCCCTTTCCGAAGAATTGGGTGTCCCCTTATCTAATCTTATTACACTAAATTCCTTTTGACCTGTGGCGGTAGGACCCGGCGGTGGTGAAGCAGGGGGGAGGGGGGTAGCAAAGCCAGTAAAGTAGTCAGCCTCGGGGCGAAAATCCGGATACATTACTGCCCTTCCTCACCGATACCGGATATTAGTTCCCGGACTCGCCATCATTCACCCTTTACCTTCCTTTGCGACTCCTTAAAAGTAGTGGGATGGGGTTTCAGTGGGGAGAGGAGGGGGAAAATGACTTTATTCAGCTCTCTGATCCTTTTAACTCGACGTTCAATAAGGACGAAACACGCTAATGGATTTCCGTGTCGACCTCCAACGTTTTGAGGGACCCTTTTCTCGTTTAGGAAAATCATTGGACTTACCAATTCTCCGTCATAATAATAGTATTATAGTTAGTTTTATTTCATCGATTCCTAGTTTTAACACTCACAAACTTGCAGAATTGGGTATCGATGTCCAAACCATCGATGTTTGTATATAATTATTTATTGGTTTATTATCTTCGATAATGAACCATTGGAATCGCCCAAAGAAAAAATTTTTTTAACCCCCCCTCAAAATTTGTTGGTTTACGTTTCAAGATACGTAGATTCAGAAAATCGAATAAAAAAAAATCCGTCCGTCCGCCGTACGCCGTACGCCGTACGCCGTACGCCGTACGCCGTCCGCCGTCCGCCGTCCGCCGTCCGCCGTCCGCCGTACGCCGTCCGCGCCACTTTGCCCAGTTAGCGTTGAGTTAAAATTACGAAATTTTTTTTATGGGTTTCGACCAACCCCACAATGGTCCTCGAAACTTTTCATAACCCTAGGTCAAGGGGAAGGGGTTCAAAACGAATTTTGAAAATTTGAAAATCTCATATCTCGAAAAATTCATATAGAACGGTATGTTTTTTATTTCATATTTAGATAGAGTTTGTTCCGTAGAATTTTTTAAGACCATCCGCAGCTTTGTACGACCAGCCGTTCGTTCACAATGAGGGCTCAAAGATTGTGCCTCACAACACGATCGTGTATCAAACTGTTGAAATACAGGTCCATTTTCATACTAACAAGCTCTTTGGAACATCATATGGCGAGAGTGATGTCGAGTTTGTTGTTCTGAGGTGCGTTTCGTGCTACGGAAATGAAGGTAATTTCGAATGTTTGTTGGTAGGTACTTCTTTTATAGAAAAATTATTACCGACGTAGTATTAAAAACCCCAGAATTATATCGTATTGATTAATAATGATTATTATTAATAATAAATACGAATTATTAATACCTAACAATAAATTATAATAATTTTCACTAGGTACTTGATAAAATTGTTAATAATTACTGATAATTGATAATAATAATTAATCTAACATTTTGGATCTAGACATTTAGACCTAGTGATTTAGACAGAAGGGTGATCTGTACAAAGAAGATAATGAACCGTTGTGTCAAGAATTTGCAGAGTTTTTTTCTTTGAACATCGATGGTTGATGAACATTGAGAGAAATCAGGGGTCTCTACAGGGGGGGGGGGACAAGACGCCAATGGTGTCATAAACATTTTTGGGGGGATGTTCCTTAATTAACCTAGGGTCTAGGACCGACGATCTTTAATTGTATGGCGATAGGCAACGGATAGGCAGATATACCATTGATAAAGAAGATTCGAAAACCCAGAAGACTCGAATAATGAAGAAGATTCGATTAATGAAGAAGAAGATTCAGAAGATTCGAATAATGAAGAAGAAATAGACGATGAAGAGGAGGACAACACGACTACAACTGTGGAGCGTTGGATTAACTCAAGTTTTATTAAGCCATACAGATGTTTATAGCAGCTCTCTGGAATCCCTAACTTGAACTGGCTCCACAAAATTCTGCTTTCCCTCTCTGTAACCTGCTGCTCAGAACAAAAATCGCCTCAGAACAAGCATGAGTGACACTTGGATGAACAATTTATTAATTTTGAGTAGCGAGGTTGACATTTTGAACCACTTACTGTACGATGAACTTTGTGATGGAATAGTGGACTACACCAATGATAAACTCAGCTACATAAGATTCTACCAACTATATAACAATTTAATTACAATTAAAATACACGACTAACACGTATTGTAACCAGAATCCGATGAAGTAGGGAAACCTGTGGGAAACCATTCAATAATTTTTGCTATTGAATGGTTTCCCACAGGTTTCCCTATAACTGATAGAAGGGCGATTATGCGGTAATTGTTCATATCTGTCGGGTCACCTTTTTGGAAAGTGGGATGAGCAGTGCTTATTAAATGCCGAGGGAAAGATATTTTGTCGAAAACTGTGATTTACGTTATCGGCGGCGAGAACGTCTCTAAAATCTCACAAAGTTAATTGGTCACACGGAGAGATAAATCGATACAAGTAATAATCATTATTTGTATGAATTTATCTCTCCGTGCGACCACTAGTTTGGAGGATCGGTTTCGGCCCAAACGGAGCCCGCATGCCAAATTTCAGAGGTGAATTTTAAGAAGGGATAACGAGTGGTTGTTTTCATTCGATATTTGGTATTGTACGTATCAACAAACATTCAGGAAGGGAAAAACAATTTTTTTTTCAAATCATTCCAATTATAATTAACCGAAATGAACGTCAGATCCTGTTTCAAATCGTTCAGAAACACGAAGGGAAGCTTACAAGATGTTCGTGTGCAAGTGTAATACTGGGTCAAGTAGTCTTTAGCTAGCTGTAGTAGCTTTAGTTGGTTGGGAGGGTTTTAGGAAACGACATTAAATCCTCCAACTATTATGTACTCGTATTGTTGCGATCGAAATGAATTTCACCGGTAAACCATCGCAGTTCCATAGAAATCGGTCGAATGGAACTGAAGTAATATAAAGGATTTCACCCTTGCTCGGGCTCTGATGCTATTATTCCGGTTCTGGTAAACTAACTAACTGTTGTTCGCTGAAATATTGTTAGTTTTAGGAATTGAAGTGTATAGAAGCGTATTTGATAGTAGAGGCCAACGCTCAACTATCCATTAAGTTTTAGACGGTGATTTCCCGTTAGGAACTCCGCGAGTGCAACGTAAAGCAAACAGATGCATCCGACGTTCATCAGATCTCATGAAATACACAGCGTATCGTAATTATTTCGATATTTGAAATCGTCTTGCTTCGTTATGTACTCAATGTTATGATACCGGCGCATTGCTAGACTGGAACTTACACTTAGGTATTCAGATAATGTTAGTATTACAAACTTCGCTAATCAAATTGAGAGCATAAGAAGTTATGGAATGAAGTAAAAGACGGGTTATGAAGACAAAAAAGTCTATTTCCACAAACCTAATAAATAATTCACTGTAGACCGATATTCTGTGTTGTACTGATGATGGTGTAACAGCCGGTCTACATTACCGATTTCATTCCTGAAGATGGATTTTCATAATTTAGCCGTACCCACCTCACGTTAACTTAAGGAATAGTCGTATTTCGCATTTCCCACCTTATTTTCGACGTTTCCCGGTCGTCGTGGAAGCCTTTAGAAGAGAGAAGAAAGAAGAAAGGATCTTTCCCTCGCCTACGACTTCAAGCATCATTTCGTTCCTTACCGATATGCGCAGCTCGATCAAAATGTACCTGTCGTACTACTTCATTAAAAGATATGAAAAACAGGAAGTTGAAGTTCCCGGTTCCCTCACGATCTCGACTTTTCCCCAATTTTATACCGATCTCGACATTGCCAAAATTTATACCTATCTGTCCAAATGTTACCAAATATTACCGATCTCGACTTAATTTTACATTCTCCTTTTATTTTACCAATTTATTTCCACGGCCGTCGGAACCTGTAAGTAGATAGTAAATATGAAATAATTGTTGGTTATATCTGTGAAGAAGCCTGAGAAACAAAATTTACTTTATATTTTTTGACTAGCTGTGTACCCGCGCTTAGCAACGGTAGAACAGACACCTCCTTTAGGACAGGCCCCACTCATAACAGATACTAGGTACCTCAGGATTGACAAAGAAAGGTTGTTTGCTACCGTAAGCCACGCGTGTGTGAACCGCGGTTCAAGGGTGCGTCCCAAGTGAAAATTATGGTTTGAGTAATAATTGGTTGTAACTGGTTGTAATTGGTTTGAGTAATAAGTGGTTTGAGTAATTGGGGAAGGTTTCTGACCAATTTAGGAGGGGGGGTTGTGTGTTAGGGGGGGGGGTCTACAGGCAATCCAAAAACTTCTTGACGAATTGGAGTGAAACTTTGAAACCCTGAAACCACCCCCCCCCCCCCCACAACTTACTAAGGACTCTCCCAACCTGGTCAGAAACCTTCCCCAATGTTCACTCAACACAATTTCAAAGTTTCACTCCAATTCGTCAAGAAGTTTTTGGATTGCCTGTAGAACCCCCCTCCCAACACACAACCTGTACCCCCCTCCTAAATTGGCCAGAAACCTTCCCCAATGTTCACTCAACATATTCCCAAAGTTTCATTCAGATCGGTCAAGTAGTTTTGAAATCCCGGTAATACCCCCCTCCCCATACCCTAACCACCTTCAACCCCCCCCCTATACTATTTACCCACCCTACCTTTTTAGAAACATTCCTCAATGTTCAATCAACAAATTCCCAAAGTTGCACTCCTACTGGTCAAGTAGTTTTGAATGCCTGTAGACCCCCCCCACCCCCTCCCACTAACATCCTGATTGAAGTACCACTTGAAAGTACTCGTCGAGCTGAATCCAGAGACTACTTACAATCGGATTTACGTTCAACGGTTCAAAAGTTATAAGCATAAACGTCCTCATAGAAGTGATTATAACACGTTTTTTAGTAGTATTTCATTCATAGCGTTTCAACGGATGGACAGATTTAAACGCGGATTTTTCATAAACCTTTCCAGATAAATTCTGCGTCAAATGGCACCAGCCGCAACGTTCTACGTTCAGCCGTTCTCAATTGATGATGAGACAAACAAACAGACAAACAGACAGACACGATTTTATAATATTATACCAAGTATAGATTAATGAAGAAAGTGCCAAGCTATCGTTTATTACATTTTGTCTATAATAGACCAAATGTAATAAACGATAGCTCGGCACTTTCTTCATTAATCAAAAAATTGTTGTATTGGGTTCACCCCCACCTATTTAATTCCCGTCACATTGTTTAATGTGCGAGGTACTTAGTGTCCCCGAAGATGTGTTCCGTGGTATTTGAACCTCCACACGCTTCGAATTGATTGTTGCCGGAGCTGGTCAAAGACTCGTTTCCTGTCAATGGCACCTGACGAACTCAAAGGATCGATCTCTCCGGAATGAAAACCAGCGGACCGGCTCCAAACTCGGTCCAAAGAGGAAGAGGACAGTTTAATTCATTTTACCCAAAAACCGGGTAAAAGGGGATTACAGCTGCTACCGCTACACGTCCCTTCCCGCTCCGCTCAGTCTTTTGATGTTAACCTGCGTTCGGGGAGGAGACACAACCGAAATTAATTACCGGCAAATACGCGACCAAGCGTTTTCCCCGTGATCCGACCGAAACCTCCGAAAAGCCCTCGTGTTTACCGGAGGACAAGCCTTTCTGCATTACCCCTGACGCTCCGACCGACGTTCGCGATCCGTCAAATCGTTTTTCGGCTGCCAGTATTCCGGTTGGGTTTTTCGCCGGCTTTGTAACCCGCTAACCGAGTAATAGGGCCGTCGATGTTTCTTCCGTCTGCTAACCGAGTTTGAACTGATATGCAAAGGGGGGAACACGACCGAGCGGGATCCTGTTAGCGAACGCAAAGGAGAATATATTGCTTCGATGGGGTTTTCTTTGCACCAACAGTTCACGGCTAAACGCTTTCGAACTGTATTTTTCAAAGTGAATCAAATTGGTTTCTTTAACAAATAAAGAAATTGGTTGGTTATTTACAACGTAAAAATGTTGTTGATAAATAAACTTTTATATGGTGGTCAGTTATTTATTACTAATAACTGGATACTGATTACAGTAGAGCGTCGACAATCCGGATTAATTGGGACCAAACCTCATCCGGATTATGAAAAGAATTTTCGAAAATAGGCTTTTTTATGCTCTAAAATAATCAAAACTTATGCATGTAAAAAAGTACAGTAGGTGAATACAGTTGAAACTGTTGTGCATTACTTAGTACTGCACTTTAATGAAACTGAAACAGTACAGAATGCAATGTTAAATAAAAACGCCTCAAGTCCAATGTTTACGAAAATGGGGTTTTTACGGAACCCCCCTATTTTGGAGCTGGCCTTTTCGATGGTGACGTCCAAATTTCAAAATTCGAACCAGAAGTGGGGGAAAGTTTGACCATAAACATACGAAAATTGGTCAATGTTAGGGTAACACGGCTCAACGACACGCTGTTGAAGTAAAACGCCTCAACTCTAGGATGAAAATGCCACATAACGTATTTATTTACGCGCTAGTGTTGAGGTAAAACGCCTCAACTCACCAAATTATTGAGATGAGGCGTTTTGCCTACAAAAATTAACATTATTTTGGGCGTTTTCCTAAACATCCGTTTGATTGAGTTGTTAACGTTAAGGTGATTATAAATCGATTAATTTGTGAGTTTTTTCTTCACTGTTGAATTGGTTGAAGTCATATCGATATCTCATCAAAAAATATGTTTTTATAATGAGTTGCAGTCAACTTACATCAAAGGTTTCAGTGAAAAACTTTGAGGCGAAATTCTGGAATGTTTTGAATTTGGAGTTGAGGCGTTTTACCGTATAAGGGCAGAATACAGCGCAAAACGTGAAGTACAGTACAGGTAGATTACAGTAAAAAAAAACGTTACAGTACGAAGTTAAACAATATTACCTACACACTCTATTCATTGTCAGGGCTCTTAAAAATTCTGATTAATTTATTTTTGTACTGCACTAGTTACATTAAATGCAACTAGTGCAGTACAAAAACAAATTTTGGCATTTTAATTTTTTTCCTAACGAGAATCCGGATTATTGACGTTCTACTGTACTCGTATTTAATAACAGTACCTACCACACATTATTCCCCATGGGAAAAACAGCGTTGTGTTAGATTGTAACCTCCCGGACGATGCCAGATGGATAATCGAGTGTTGAATTAATAAATAGTTCAATACATCTTGTGAGCTTTTCCCTTGAAACAGTCTAGTTGATGTTACGAGCTCTGCTCTTCACTTCACACTTATTAGCTTTTATAACAACAAAATACAATAACAGGGCTTCCAAATTTATCTTCGATAATGAACCACTGGAATAATTATTAGTGGTATTGATTGATAATAATTATTATTAATTGTCATTAATCAACTTGATATCTGAAAACCATGACAATGCTGATTGACATATCATGTGCTATTCGAATCATCTGCGCCAGTTTGGACAATAACACGACAGACTGCCGTATGATTCACCCTCATGTTGACAACTTTTGATCTGCTCCATCTTTGAACCTTCATTGTGAAGGAACGGATGGTCTTGAAAAATTCTAAAAATTAAACTCTGTGTACTACAAACGACACCATTATATTGAAAATTTAAGATATGAATTTTTCATGTACAGTACTATTTCACAACAGTACCACTCATGTTATTCTCCGGAGGGAAAAACGGCGTTGTGTCAGATTATAACTTCCCGGACGATGGCAGACGGATAATCGAGTGTTGAATTAATAAATTTTTCAATACAACTTAATAAGTGTACAACAGATAATATGAGGTTTTCACGCGAAACAGGCTAGTTGATGTTACGAGCTCTGCTCTTCACTTCACAATTATTAGCTTTTATAACAACAAAATATAATTACAGGGCTTCAAAAAAGACACTGCTCGTTACCGCGCAAAGCAAGTTCAAAGAGAAACCCTATCCGATTGCGGGATGAATTCGTTTGAGCCTCCGCGAGCTACCAGAGATGGAATCAGTTGGCTCATTAAAATATACAGCCTCCTCTCACACTGTCTCTCTCACAACTGAAATTAAAATACCGACCAAGGATTTGTTTGCTAGCTTTTATTTATGTACGTTTTCCCTCCACCGATACATCATCCGATTTTCCTCCCATTTGACTAGACGTTTCGTACTTTCCAGAGATTTTTGATTGAAAGCCTTTCAGTTTGTCAGTGAAAGAGTTTCAGAACGGGTTTAATGGGTTTTCACATTGACTTTAGTGAGTCAAAACTACGGTGGAAGATAAAGGGACGCGGATTTGTTCCCTTTTAGCTTGATTGGAGGAGGCCAACTCAAATAAGGTGTCCGATTTTAGGTGAGCGGATTGTTCTTGTTCTGCCCAGAGTGGAATATGTTGCTCTATTCAGGATCTAGTTATTTTTCAGTAACAAAATCGTTCATTGAATTGAAATTCTGGCGAAAACAACGCCCTTCTATTGGACGTTTTTGAGCTATAGGGTTTTGAAAATGTTAAACTCTATTTTCCACCCCTTACAATTGACGTAGTTTTATAAATAGTGTGAAGGATCAACCTCGACCTAATAAGAGTCAACGTGCCAAATTTCAGAGTTCTTAAAAAAATAAATTCCATGTTTAGATTCTATGTAAATTGAAACTTGAACCCACAAATTTGATTAACGGTTTGGTAAATTGTACAACGTGCGACACAAGTTTTGGTGTTTCGATGTTTAAAAATTAACATCCTCCGCTCTCGCAGAAGAGGGTTTGGGTCGGGAGTGTTTTGCTCCACTACGGGAAAGTAATGGACGTTCATATTTCAAAACAGTGAAACAAACATGAATCCGCTGGCCCTGACAGTGAGCAGGACGGGAGGGAGAGATTTATGCAAGTTCAGAGCTTAGGTGGAACTTCGGTCCCGAAACTTTGACGATAACGAGGATCATAATTGGGTATTTGCTCTCTTCATTAGAGTTACTTATGTGAGTGGGTTACGCGTGATTTATATTTCACAGCGTCAAAATGGTGAACGCCATTCATAAGGATTTCAAATGGGAAATGATACTGACACGGTTTGAATTCGGTTCCGCGTAGAGGTTACATAAAATGTAGGGTCGCAAATCCACGACCCCAGCGAACCACTTCGATTTCTCGATATATAAAATTCTCCCAACAGACCGGAATAAGAATCCTAAAATACTTCCTTCTTCACGAGAAATGAAAGTCTCCGATGGATTGAACCATGAGAAAATTTCCCCGAAACATATTTGGGGTATGTTATAATATACATTCCGTAACGCCACATTCCTGTTCAACTAACTTAATGGTTAACAAACTTCACTACAACTAACTTATTGGTTAACTGATGGATTTTAATGGTGAGTTTGAGTTGAATTTGAATTGTACTTACGGATTGAAAACTAAATGGTAATTATTATTTCAGGAGGCGATGCCCAGGAATGAAAATCGCAGCAACCTCCCTCATACCTCGGTATGTGCACTTTATTTCATGCCAATCATTCAAGTGTTTATTGTTGAAAAAATTGATTTCTGTGTGAAACGCTCGTTATTGCCAATATCAATCAATCTATTAAACTAAATTTTTTTCGAAATTCTTTCGGCGTTTATGAATTGAAAATAGGTCATGTGCAAGGCTCATTTTGGTTTATTACCATCGATAATGAATTGACCAAGGAAATAATATTGTACCATAATATTTTTGGTTTCAGAAAGTCTAATTAAAAACTCGTAACCCAAATTTTGTAACTTTAGCACAACGCTAACTGGGCAATGTGCCACGGACTTGTTCATACTTGAACTGAAATGGTTCAAAACGATTTTGAAATTTTGAAAACTTCATATCTCGAAAATTTCAGATGAAAAGGTTTTTTGTAGATAGTTGATAACAGTTCGATTCAGAGAGTTTTTAGACTACCCGGAGCTTTGTGTTACCAGCCGGCCGTTCACAGTGAGGGCTCAAAGTTGGTGCAAATCGAAAGACGTCATCATGAATGAATGAATGAACATTTGGAGGTAGGTACTTCCTGTTATTGCTGGCGGCGGTAGGTACAAGTAGAGACCCCAGTATTAATCCCACAAATTAATTCTGATGTTTCATCAAGTATAGATGTTTCAATTATCATTTATATAAATAATTTATGGACCATCACTGAGGTAGTTATTGACCCTCCCCACTACTACCCGCTCATTCGTAAATGACCTATTTGCACCATATTTCAGCGCATCACTCCAGTTGTTTCGTACCGTTACTGCACTTGCAATGTTATTGAATACAGAGCAGTGATCTGGAGAGATAAACAAGAGATAAAGAAGATAATAAACCATTGTGGAAGAATCTGAGAGTTTTTGTTAATGAGAATCAATCATTTCGAACCTAAATCCACTCGTTCCGTTGAGTTCTTTTAGAGCAAACCGCACTACACGTTTATCACAAAGCGGGGGAGGAAAAACGCCATCTCCCGCCTCTCGAGTGCCTCATAACACCCAATTGTTGAAAAAACCAAACCGTGCGAAAACATTCTCACCAAAATTTCAAACGCTTCTATTTTCAAGCCCATGCCTAACTTGTATGAAAGAGAACAAAAACCGAAATGACGTTCCGGTCTAAAAAGCTTTCACATACGTGAAACACCCGGAAATACATGTAAAGTGGAGGCCGATAGCTAACGCGCGTAGGCTCAGTGTTAAGATTTTTTTTTCCCGTTGAAATCCCGCCCATTTTAAATTCAAGCCCTACGTGGGGGACCGGTTAGTTTTGAATATGTCATTTCGGGAAACAGAAAGTGAGTGCCGTTTGAGTTGAGTGAGCGCTTGGGGAAATGCCTTTCAAGAAAGGGCTTTTAGTTTTGTTTGTTGAAAGTTCACTTCGTTAAAAGTGGATATTTTCACTCCGCGTTTCCAACGGCTAGTCAATTATCAATATCAGTCGTGGTGCTCTGTGACTAAGAACAATCGGCTTCCAATTTTTTAGATCCGGAGAAAAAATCGACTTTTCATTTTGCTCCCATAAATTAAAAACATGCAGTGTAGGGCTGTTTGCTCTACCAACGGGAAGATCAGGGAAGCGTATTTTATTTATTTATTTTTTCGCGGTGAGAGGCTGCGGCCGAACATGCAGGTTTAGGCATTTTTCCCTTCGATATGCTAGTGACCCTAAAATGTGCATTTTTTATGCAACGTAAAAGATGCGAATTATATCCGTTTTGCTGTGAAACGGATGAATACCGTCACATCATTCCTTTAAATGGAAAAAAACTCTGCGAATTCGGTGTAAATCACGAAATGATATATGAAAGGTTCACGTGAGCGCCTGCTACGTACGTCAAACCTAGTGCGTCAAATCGACGCGTGAGCGCCTGATCTATGTACGTCAAACCTAGTGCGTCAAATCGACGCGTGAGCGCCTGATCTACGTACGTCAAACCTAGTGCGTCAAATCGACACGTGAGCGCGTGATCTATGTACGTCAAACCTAGTGCGTCAAATCGACGCGTGAGCGCCTGATCTACGTACGTCAAACCTAGTGCGTCAAATCGACACGTGAGCGCGTGATCTATGTACGTCAAACCTAGTGCGTCAAATCGACGCATGAGCGCCTGATCTATGTACGTCAAACCTAGTGCGTCAAATCGACGCATGAGCGCCTGATCTACGTACGTCAAACCTAGTGCGTCAAATCGACGCGTGAGCGCCTGATCTATGTACGTCAAACCTAGTGCGTCAAATCGACGCATGAGCGCCTGATCTATGTACGTCAAACCTAGTGCGTCAAATCGACGCATGAGCGCCTGATCTATGTACGTCAAACCTAGTGCGTCAAATCGACGCATGAGCGCCTGATCTATGTACGTCAAACCTAGTGCGTCAAATCGACGCATGAGCGCCTGATCTTCGTACGTCAAACCTAGTGCGTCAAATCGACGCGTGAGTGCCTGATCTATGTACGTCAAACCTAGTGCGTCAAATCGACGCATGAGCGCCTGATCTACGTACGTCAAACCTAGTGCGTCAAATCGACACGTGAGCACGTGATCTATGTACGTCAAACCTAGTGCGTCAAAACGACGCGTGAGCGCCTGAGTGCCTGATCTATGTACGTCAAAATGCTAGTTTTACAGTTACTGTTACAGTTAAGCGGCAGTGTTCACTATATCTATTTATAACATAAAAATATATATAGGTCTGACATAAATAAGTTGTTAAAATGATACCGATTGAATTATATACTTACCTATTTTGCCAATAAAGAAATACAATACAATACAAATACCAAGAACAAATACGCAAGAAATGCGTTATAATTCGAGAGCTTTCGATCGAATGGAGAACGATTTTCGTCCAATGAAAACTACAGAAGTTTCATTTCCCTAGCAACGGCTTGGTTGTAAGTGAAAATTATCGTAAAATGTAGATAATGCTTTTCGAGGACACCTTTAATTTAATGTGCCAAAGCAAAGACATAAAATGTCAAAAGTAATAACATACAGATCTGAGCCGTACCATAATAATTATAGCCTTAAAGATACTGGGTTGAGTTTTGAGAATTCAAATGTTCAAACTACGGGAAATTAAGGCCATTATTAGGTACGTATTCACCACCGTTTTTCATATTATTTGTCGTCGAGATCATTAGATGATCAAATTTTGATCATACATCATTTCAGCATTGCTGTTTCTCATTGAGCAGTTGGAGGAATTTCCCTCCACCGCCACAATATAGGAATCCATTCTTGGCACACTTCAGTAGTCTGAATTGGCGAAAAAAGTGCAGACAGAAGTGAAACGACGAATCAAGGTGGATATGAACTTGGAACTACTCGTATGAAGGTGGAACATCGCTGGATATGAACTTGGGGAACGTGAGCTGATACCATTAGTTTGATTTTTTTCGACGGTAATAATGAGAATAATCATTATTCTCGTAACAAATCGTTTTATGAAGAGATTTAATGGAACCAAACGAGAGGTATCTAATACGAAAAGAGAGAAAGTATGAACAAAGGATTCAACAAACTTCATCGTCTATTCAACACCTTTTTTCCATATATTTTTTGTCGGCGCCTGCCCCATTTCCCGGTTCTTCTTCTCCCCTTTTTCCGGTCGTCTTCT
The DNA here is from genome assembly GCA_963920205.1 of Stenodema calcarata. Classification (NCBI taxonomy): domain Eukaryota; kingdom Metazoa; phylum Arthropoda; class Insecta; order Hemiptera; family Miridae; genus Stenodema; species Stenodema calcarata. Next base: position 5,377,227 of record OY986058.1, read on the forward strand.
TGATTTCTTCCTTCTCCCGCCCTTGATTTCTCAATACTTTCATTCTTTCTTCCGGTCTCCCATTGAATTTATATTCAATCCCTCTACGCTCTACGGCATTTCCTTGGAACGTAATTTTTTACTACCGAGGTCTGCAGGAGTTCGAGAGTGACAATTTTTTTCCCCTTTTCCTTTTCTTGGGATCATCTCGTTAAAGTCTCAAAAGTGTTTCTTTATCAAATGGGATGACGACTTGAACTTTTGCTTATTGGGTGGGAAGCGTAGTATCATCAATTTAGTTCATAAAAATTAGTCAATTAGTTAATTGGTGAATTAAATATCCATCTCTACACTGCATATAGACGTGCATCTGCACGTAAGCTGGCAAAAGTTTCACTGGGATCCGTCGGTTCGTCCATAAATACAAGGCTTCCCTAATGCATAATTTTTCGACAAATGGTTATATTTAGGTAGGTAACTGAAAATGTTTCTTCTTTTTCATAAGGATATCTATTTCATCGATTTATACAAGACTGCGCACTTGGGTGATGCAGGTGGTTAAACAGGTGCAATACATGGTCTCCAGGACGTTCATTCATAAAAATATTATATCCCACGTAGCACTGGTTTACAAGCCTGAGGGTGGCAGGTGGTTACTTCAGTGCTGAGTACAACAAGCTGCCCAACAGCAATAACGTGTTGTTTTTATTACATATAAATCTGTAGCCACGTAGACCTTCATCCTTCTTCACAAGAATTCATGTACGTACAGCATCATTCGCTTTACAAAGAGCTTTAGCATCTCTATCAAAGGACCACACGGTCGACGGGTCAGCGTCCCGTATGAATTGAACTTATCAGGAGTTGTGTGACGAAAAGGTGACCATCGTTTTATTTGGTTCCATCATCTCAAATGCATTAATAAAGCGCGAAAACTGATGAGGAAAAAATGCGCTCGTTCATCATTTTCCATTACACTTGTGGTCAAGCGGAAAATGAAAAGTAAAAGAAAAATGTGGCAAACGAGAGAGAGGCAAAAAAAAAGCTTGGTCGGGCGAGGAAGGGGTAATTATGGGGAAGCCTCAGCAAAACCTGTGGCCGTCCGGTTTTTCATAAATGATGAATTATCAAATTCAACAGGAGTGTTGGGAGAGGAGAGTGAAAAGAGTGAAAATGAAGAGGGGCGCATAATTATTCACGAGAACATCACTAAGCGGTTCTGGAGTGAACGTTACCGGATACCGCATTTGAAATGGCGTTCTTTTTTCCAAAGCGTCTGCTAGGGCGTTTTTTCTAGTTAGTGAAAAGAATTATCCACTTTGCAGAGGTAGTTAATGTGGCAGGGGTAGGTGGTGATCGGATGAGTAGTCTCAGCAAAGAACGCATCTGGCGCGAAAACACGATAATAGATTGGTTTGTCTTTACATGTAACTGCAGTAGAACCTCGATTAATAGGTAGTAATGGTGGGGATAAGAGCCATGGATAAGAGAAATCACGGTAAGGACGCTGATAAAAAAGATGCTGAAAGCCATAATTTAGTGAAAGAAACCTTGTTTTAATAGCTTCTGTACAGCCAGTATTTTCGTTTATATTAGATCCGTTGTATGTTGAACAAATTTGTCACAATCATGAGTAAAAAGTAAATTACCTTACTGTAGCGAAAACATAAATCCAACCAAAATACTCATGGCATACAAACAAAAATCGACAGGATTGACCCTTGGTTAATCCGCTCCCCGGTTAATCAGCACCCGGTTAATATTATTACTGTACTTTGTACATATCTTGTACCATAAATCGGCTGTAAATACACAAAAATTCTTAATTTCAAAATCAAAAATTTATTGTATTCAATAAACCATTTGAATTTACTGGGAAAGACTACTCCTCTCAAAATTCGCTGGCTTACAAAACCATCCCTAGGTAGAATCGGATTATCAAATTTTAAAAATCTATCTGTTCGCCTTACGCCGTACTTCGCCCTTTCAACATCAACGGAAAATTTCGTAACGTCGGCTCTGATTGGGCCAATAGAATGGGGTGCGAAACATGGGCCAAAGCTTGATCAATTCGCCAAGTGCAGTTTTTCAAGGTTGGTTTAAATTGGTTTAAATTCAAGTCTCATAATAATATATTATATGAACCTTAAGACACTTGAATTTAAACCAATTTAGGTACCTTTGCGCAAATAAAATCTTATCAATCAATCAATCAGTTTTTCAAGTGGTCCCATGCGTTGGTGGAAAGCCTTTGGTAACGCGGGTAGTCCCGGGTTCGATCCCTAAGCTGACAACGAGCTTTACCAGGCCTGGAACTGTCAGAGCAATGATCTTTACGTTAGATGTAATATAAAATATTAAATTTAACTCAAAGAAACGTTCTGTAATTTTTCCATTGAGAAAACTTCAGTTTCTAATAAAGAGTTAGATAGATTGTGATTTTGGGTTTTTTCAAAATCTTTCCGGAGATAGAATGTTCGTAAACGGTTTTTTCTGTTTGGAAATTAGAGCCACAAAAGATAATCAACGTGAGAGAGAATCAAACGAAAGCACTTCAGGCCAATATTCCCCCATCAGGACACAAATCACTCAAGGTTAATAATATCGAATCGAGTAGTTTAGTGATAAATATTATTTAACCGGCCTACAGTAAAAATTTAAATACCTATCGGATACATGTTCCTAGGAAAGTTCTGTAATTTAGAGAATTTGAACGTAGGAATGCCATAGTTCAACGAACCTTGGACTTCTACATCAAACGAAATCAGTTGATTCACGCAACAGTCTGATCTTACAATTTATTCGGATGACTTAGCTAATTGATGCCTCTACTTAGCAGACTCCAAAGGAACCCAATAGTTCAACTATCAGCAACGTTATGATCCTCTCAAGCCTTGCTTGGCACGTTCAGCCAATCAATGAGAAATCCACTTACCCAACTATTGGCCGACGGAACTTCGTGTTGGGGCAACCCTCGCAAAGCTCCGGTGGCCGTTCAAGATGGTTTTCAAGTCTTGAGTATTTAATCGGGGAATTAAAGGGCAGTTTGATAACGAGAACCAATTAGGACTGAGGTTCATCTAACGAGTAATCCTCCAACGGGTATTTCACCTTATCGTGAGGTACAACTCAAGCTTTGTTGAGTATATTGTTTATCCAAGTGGTTCAAAGTGGGGGCAGTGAGGGTCGATCGATTTCGAACTAGCTGGAATTGTGCAGATATCACTGCTGGTCCAACGGCGGTTAGTGGGTATGGCCCTGATGAATGCTTTGAATCTCCCAATCTTGAACATAGCGTTTACTCCCTTCTGGGGTCATCTGGGTCATTCTGTGAACTTGAACGCCAGCGTTTGAAATAAAACAGCACCTTAAAACGTCGAAAAATAGCAACAATAGATTCCGTATAGAAACTTACTTTTTGCTCGATCCTCGTATAAGATCAACCTCATTCGGTGAAGTACGAAAGTACGAGTATAATGGAACGCCGAACCATCTTTCAGGCTGTGCAGGATTTCGGCAGAACTTTGGTAGGAATTGTTTTGTTGACGCAGGAACCTCAGGTATTTGTATAATTTTAGGGATTGCTGGTCAACCTCAAATTTAGTGGTACCTTGCAGTCCCTATAGCTGGGTAACTAGGTGAAGTTGAAAGGGTATTTTGAGCGGAAATGGTTGCTTGTGGATGTAACCATGTCGATGGTGTGGGTACCAGGAGGAAATGATTCATATCCGTTAGTTATTGTATCAACGGTAGTGGCAAAATGACAGTTATCGATTCTCAAGCTGAATACTGAGACCACACTCTACAAGGGTCTATACCCTGACCTAGTAACATTTTGCCTATCGCGTGGTTTGGATAACGTATTCATGAATAGGTGCAGGAGCAGCGGCACCTTGTCACCTGTCAACTGCACCCTCTCCAGGACCCTGATTTCGAGTCCAATTCTCCCAAGAGAAACTTCACTATTGCAACCAAAACCTTCTGCCCCCTCAGGGGTGAAATGAGGTGAACTCTACCAGATTAATAAAGTTAGAAGGGGTGTTCCTCGGACCAACCGAGGGCGAGGCGGGTTTTCACGAGGTGGAATGAATTTTCTCACTGATTAAACCTACTGGATGATAAGTTCATAGAACGGAGGAGAGGGCACAGAATCCAATATACTATTTGACAGAACAAGGTGGGGCAGTTGTGCGAATCCCTCCAGCTCCTCTGTTTCATTTCTAACGGACCGAGTAAATGGAGGGACCAATTATTTGAAAGTTGTTTGCTTCTAGCACCGTTGAAGCAGCTTCAATTGCTCAAATATCTCTAAGTTATTAGTGGGTCTGGGAAACTGCGAGAATATGAATGATCTTTCATGATCATTAAGTTTATTAATGATGTTTCCCTAGAGTCAATCATGGCCGCAGTGTAGACACCTAAATAAAAAGAAGAAGACGAAGAAGAAAGGAGTGATCTTAAACCGTTTTTTAATCATTTGCTCCTTTTTCTGATTTCCATTGTGATTATAAGAGTGAAAAAGTGATCAAGAGAGTTTCAGACAGGAGCATTGAAGATTGGCAGCAGTGGGGGAAAGAGCGAGAGAAGGTTTCGTCAAGAGAATTCGAGTGTTCACTGGAAGAATGTGAAGGTGAGGGCGAGAGTGGGCCTCATGAGTGAGGGGTTAGAGGGTATTCTCACAGGCCCTTTATTGTACTTGAAACGGGAAGTGGTGAGGGGTATGGGGAGAGTAAGCCACTTGAATAGAACAAGAATGAATAGCTCCGTAAAGTGGTCGTAGGGTTTCAATCCCCCTCCACCTCCCCTCAGCATCGCTATTCTATTGATTGGAAGATCAATTACAAAACGCCAAATTAAAGGCATAATGAGACCTTGGGCCTGTTTCATAAAAAAATAAGTCAGAAGTGATCAAGTTGACAAGTACATACAAGAACGCACAACGTGAAAGTAAAAGTGTTTCCCCAAAACCTTAGGGAGTAACCAATCAGGACTTTTCTCGAAGTAACCTTACTCAAGCAGTAAGATGTGAACTGTATCCCCCAATAGCCATTGAAAAGAATTCAACCTGAGACCTCTGTCGCTTACATTGGCCTTTTCCAATCTCTTTTCTGCCACAGAATCAACGTGAAACTAGATCGAAATTGGTTTGTCGTTAATTCACTTCGTTGGATAGATTAAAAAAATAAAATAACGATGAAGCAAAAAGAAAAATCCGCTAGAAAATTGAAAAAATAAATAAAAATTCTGAAGAGGTCGTCAACATTTTCCATCAACAAAAGGTCAAATCTCCACCTTATTATGTATTTCGGGTCCAGCGGTTATTTTCTGAATCTGGATAGCTCCCAACAACGCCCCTCACTTCCATCAATATTGAATATTTTCAATTCACATAATCAGTGTAGCGTTTGGGGGTTATCGGAGGTTTTGCGAGATAAAAATCTTTGTGTCGAGCCTTCGGCTATACCTACCCCGAACCAGCTGTTATTTCCCCACCAACAAATCGCCCAGCCGAGGCAGCTACACGAAGGTAAACAAACCGCATTGTCTTCAACCTAAATTTCACTTAAATTCACTCAGAAACCCCCTTAACATCGTAAAAGGGATTGTAGCCTGACGGCAGCGCACTACTCCACCAAATGAAGCACCGCTATCTGGAAAATCAAAAAATCAGAAAATGATGATACGAAGGAGTCACGAATAGTTTCCAAAGTTGAAGTGTTGACTCAGACTTGATCGATAGCTCTTATGTTCACCTGTGAGTTCACGGATTTATCCTGGCTGTTGCGAGTCTGAGTCAGATTTGTTCCTTCAAAAAGCTCTTTCTGACTGACAGGATAGTATTCAGAATACCGTATTCAAATATACCGGTCTGAATAATTTTATGGTCCGGAAGTAAAGGTAATATCAAGTTTTCCCACGAGTGTGAGCTCTAGCAAAACGAAAGCGGGTTTTGAACGATTAGAACCCGAATTATTGTTCTCTTTGTGGCGAGGGCCGGCCTCAGTTTGCGAAATGGCCCTTGTTTGCCGACTGACCGCCAAACAGGCCTCAGGGCCCCAGAAATCGTAATGCGTTTTGACTGGGCGTTTGCACTGATTGAACAAAGCGAACAACAACCGTCGATGAAACCGGTCCGCGGGACGCGGGTAATAGCGGCGGCGATCAGTTTGTCCAGCAGCAATGGGATCGCCCTCATGAGCTCAGTGGCTGCCCCTCGGGGTCATTTGAACTGAGGGATTGATTGCGACAGGGGGTCGGGAACTCGGGTTTATTCTGCACTGCGTACCTACTCGAGCTGGACAATAGACTACTGCCGGTTGTCGGTTTCAGCGCAGCCCATACTTTGACATGAAAAACGATGATGGTGAATGCAAACAGAGATTGCAAAGGTGGTATGAAAACCTCTACCAAGGGGCAATAGGTATGGCGATGAATGGCACAAGCTTCAAGGTAAGTAAAAACTTCATTGTTCAACTTAGAACATTGCATTGGGAAGTTGGGAGACCTGTAATTTTAAATACTTTTATCGATAAGTTTAGCTCTGCTAAATAAATATCAATACGGATGATACGACTATCTGTGATAAATGAAAAGTTCAACGTAACATTCCTTATAGGAATCCTTATCACAAAACTCACGAGTACCTAGTTTTTGTCCAATTCCTGGTTTGCCACGAATACCCACATATTCAAGGTCATGAACGTTCAAACGATTCTTACAGCCACTCACTAAAACTGTCATATGTAGTTCAATAGCTATAATAACGATGATAAAAATACATTTATTTCTTTGAGTTTACCTCATTGGGTACTACATCCTTATAAAAATAGAAATAAAAAACAATATTGTGTTCAATGCTTCAAGACCCCCAGACTTGTAAAACTCGTGACCAGCCCGGGAATCGTACACAGGACCCCTTGCGGTATCGGGCGGCATCGCAGTAGTGTTGTCAAGAATCAAGAATCAAGAATAATTTTTTGCCATGAATATAGTTTGTATAGAATTATTGAGGCTTACAATACCGGCCTGACGGCCCTAATAGTTTAACAAAGAGGGATGATGGAGGGTGAAGACATGGAAAGTGAGGTTTGTGGTAGCATGATTTTGGTCAGAGAAATTTTGCAGACAAAACTCGACTGAATGGTGGATCTTAACACTACGGATACATAAAATACATTATATACAATTAACATTAATTACAAATATATACAATTAGCATTCATTATCTGCTTACTACTGTTGACGTAATTATCCCAGCTGACATCAGCATCCCATAGTTATATAAGGAGCCAGCCCTGCGCGGCAAGGCAGTTGGTGTTGGTCTCTGTAACTTGTGTTCAAGAATAAAGTACCTTTTTGAAAATACGTTTTTGGAAGAATGAAATTTAGCTTATACATTTAAATGCAGTTATTTACAGTTCTATATACACATTAATTTACAGGATATAGATGCCTAAGAGCGGGAAGTAGTGAGGTGGTTCTCAGACCCGCTTGTGTGGTGGTTTCCCCATCGGGGGTTTTGAATGGTTTTAATGTGTCGGACAAGTGCGTTTGAGTGGGATTGAAGTTTATCAGTGGATTTATTCTTGGGCTTTGCGATGAAAGTGTCAATTGTGTCTATTGAAAAAAAAATGTGTGAAGTGTTTCTACTCGACAGCGTCGGGAGGTGTGGGTTGAGTGGCGAATGCATTAAATGCATTAAAACAAAATTTGTTTTGAGAGATTTGTAGTTTGTGTATGGAGGGTGCTGCTATGTGCCAAATTAGGGAAGCATTGGTGATGGAGGAACGGATTGGCCCTTTATACATAAGAAGTTTGGCTTCTTTGGATAGGGCGTGGGATTTGAAGAAGTGAAAATAACGCCCATGTTTTTGGCGAGGAAGCAGTAGTGTTCTCAGATGTCAATGTTGTTGGGAGATGATAATATATAGTGGGTAGGGTCTTATCTGCCTCACCACTTATTCCTAAAAAGATGTCAAACAACCCGCCTTATACTCGTACCTCGTCGGGGCTAAGCAGCTTACTACGAGGGCCTACTCTCCGACAAGTGGAGCTGGTCATCTGGTTAGAGCCTTCCCCGCCAGCAACTAAGTATTTGCCGTCAATTTCATCGTATCGGACCTAAATACCTCCACCATAATATAATATCATATTATGATCCTTTGAGTGGAGCACAACCGCTCTTGATGTGCAAATTCACTTCATTTTGTTGGTACGAGATTAAAGGGAAATCACTTCAACGTCTAGTCGCCGGAGAGCGTGTTCAGAGAAAAATTCGATGAGTTGGAGGACAAGGAGAACAGAAATGCCAGCGACGAGACCATTAAAAGGGTGAAAACCTTCTCCTTTGCCAAACTCATCATTCACATGGCGATAATTAAAGTCGAACAACTTTGACCTGGTTCACTCCCCTTCATAGGTCCCTGGCTGATTCCCTCCGGTGAAGTCCTGAGGGTTAGTCGGTATAAAGCCCCCTCCATCAACCACTTTGCTTCTTTGCAGCCATTAAATTCAAAGTTGATGGTTTTTCTCTTTTCAACGCCCATTCAGTCACCTCTGTCGTTTTCGCACTTTTACCTTCGCCAATCATCACAAGGTTGCCTCATAGCACTCGAAATGCTGATTGGAAAGATTTCGAGTTAATATGGGTCCAAATATTGGAATAATGTATTCACTGGTACATTCTGAAGGGACACGTACTATAGTCGAAAAGTGTTGAGAAAAAAAATCAGAACAAGAATAGTTTGTGATTAGTACCTACCTAATGAGTTAGTTTACAGAAACTTATTCATTTATAGAAACTACCAAAAAGTTTTTTCATGTTCTTCGGACATGCCATGACTTGGTACCTACAGAATAGGTACCTACCGAAAACTTATGAATAGAGCCTACCGCTTGAAGTATGTCGAAACTCGATTAAAACAACACTATTGCTTGAAAATTTTCGGGCTTCCGTTCCGAATAAAACATGATCGTATTGGTTACATTTGGTTAGGTATAGCAAGTTCCGGTAAATATAACCCATTCGCTGAACTTCAAGGGACAGCCTCGTCTTGATGTACCAACGTCACGTTGCCTACGCAACGTGAATCCCTGACTATCATGATCACCAGACAAGCCCGCGATCCGGCTCCCGGAACTAACTTTGGACGGCGTAACGAGAAAAGTTCACTCGGAACAAGTAAAACTGTTCCGTATTTGAAACGTGAGAGAAACCTCCCGGAGCCGCGCTTATTTCAAGGGAAGAAGACAAAAGAGCTTGTGTACTTGAGGAAGTTGAAATGAATTTTTAAAACACTCTTAACCTTCTTTGCCGGTGGCGGACACCTTTTCCAATTGTTGTACGCCGTTTTTTTGTCTCCATGTTCGGGAGCTGTTGAACAACGTTCCAAAGATTTGGGGTCTTTTGACGTTTGAAATCGCGCAGACTAACTTCTGAGGGGCAAACAACAGTTTCAACACCAAACTTTGTGAACTTCCGCCGAAAGCTTGATTATCTAATTGTAGTGAAAGTTAAATGCAAGGTTTGAGTAAGCTGTCAAAATCACCAAAAAACAACGCCCACGTTCGGTAATTATTCAGTTTTTTTCATCTGTTTCTTGCGCAGAGATAAAAATAGGAATTTTTTTGGTTCCTTTTTTCCTAAACAGAAGTCATCACATTCATAGGACCTACTTCGATTACTAATTTCCCTCCTTTAAGACACTTCCATACTCTTGTTATCTAGATAACAATATGATCTTATCTCTGTTAAAAGTGGCATCTGGATTATGCACAACACAGTTCTTTCCCAATCAGTATCGAATTCAGTTCCACAATACATCCATTCCCAAACTGCCTCAACATGCAGATCATCGGGTTTCCAGGCCTGAAGTAATCGTAGATGGGGGGTTCATATCTCCAACCTCAATATTGATAACACTCCTACATCATGGACAGAGCAAAAAGCCCCAAAATCATTGCCTTATGAGTGCCTTATCAGTGCATCTCATATTCATTCACGAGCATCATCAAACATTAAGTACCAAGTTCACTGTTGCAAACATCATCTTTATTCAGTATTTTAAACCATTTTGAATTTGGCTGATGAAAAAAACCAACCAATAAGACCAAGTAGCTCTTCTACGTTTATTGAGAAAACAATGTTTCTCTTCAGCAACGACTCAACATATCTTTAGTTTTTCCAAAAATGCCTAAAACGAGATATTCCACTACATTCTCTCTTCATCAATTTTGAAATCTTGTTTTTGCAGCAAGCTTACTCTTTTCAGGTGGTGTTTCTCCAGAAGTTCTTCGGGATCTTCAACTGGTGTCTGGGTTGTATCAGGTTTTGCCAACCTCTCCATGAAGTCCGGCTCCAAAATGGCATCCAGCAAGTCACCTGTAAGCTCCGGCGGGTCCTTTTTTTTGAATGCTCCAAAATATCTACGAGTCCAAAATATCAGCTTGAATTATGAATTTAAACTGATTATTAGAACGACACGTTTCTATGAGATAGAATATTGGAAGTTCTGTACCGACCCGGATCAGCCGGCCGAGAGGACACGTATGGCAGCCGTGCCGATGGCAACACTGCGCGGATCCGCGGCCCAGCTGACATTATCAAGGTTTGATAAGAGATTCCAACACGATGAAATACCGGTGGCCGAGGGTACATTGGCGGACGTGATTGCAACACTCGTGACCTATTTCCGGGGACTGGACGGCGATTTTACGTGGAACTGCAGTCATTCGATTCCCCGATTCCGATTTGAGAATACCTAGCGAGACGTGTGCTTGGCGAGTTAGGTTCTTTACTTTATAATATATTCTTGAGGAATCAATTAGTTCTCATTCCTTACTACCGAGAGTACACCGTTAGTCGGTAGTGTGGTATTTACGTCCTTTCTCCCCTTCGGGGAGAAAGCGCGTAAATACCACACGGTAGTGAAGTAGGTACTAACACGTGGAAGAATGTAGTATTCGTGTGCTATCTCCTGCACATGAATACTACACAAGTTAGTACATATATGGTGGCAGCGATCTACGAACCAAGTACGTCTCCCGTTTGCGATGGTAAGTACCTAGTTGTAAGTTTCTTATTACCTGCGTTGTAAGTCGCTTATGACACCTTATAGGAATAACTTGCTTATGTCAAGGTCGCTCGTCTGTCTTTCTCCGTCTCTTTGTCCTATCTGAATCCGTATCCGTCTTGAGCCACTTTATGGTATCGGTGCCTCAGGAGTGAGGGATTTCAGAGTATAGAGTTATAGCTGTTGATTGATTGAGCACCTTCATTTGATTAGTCGCTACGGTCCGTACGGCGGGTTACCGACGGGCGATTGTAGTAATTTTCCTTTTCACGGAATCGATTTTGTTGCAGTCGGAAGCCCGTTATGGCACGTTCCTACATTTATGGTTTGTTCCCTTTCATTTAGTAGGATCGTGTTTAATCATTACAGTATATTATATTGCACTTCACACGGCGTCATACGTATATAATAGTATAACTCGGCTCGTTTGAGTTTCGCCGAGCACTTCCTTCCTATTCCTATTATACGCCCTGCGTGGGTTCTATTTTGCGTTCATTATAATTTATCATCACGAGTTTGTTTGGGGTACCAATAATAAAAGTATTGTAGCGACACTACAGTTTATTTTTGGTGATAGAAGGAACATTTTTTTTTGTATTTCGGTCATACGTTTCCAAAAATAATATTTTTCGATCGTACGTTTCCAAAAATAATATTTTTCCGATCATACGTTTCCAAACAGTAGATAATATATAATATAATATTATTATTATATTTCAGATCAGTTTCAAGAATTTAGAGAGTTTAGAGAGTTTCAAAAAAAAAAAAAAAAAAAAAAAAAAAAAAAAAAAAAAAAAAAAAACTTTCTCAAGTGTTTTTCCGCTTGTTTGTTTCTCAAAACCGTTTTCGTGTTCGTGAGTTGAATTGACAGTAAATCTTTTGGAGTCGGATTAATTCAGTTCATCAATTGTAGTTAGGTCGTTTGTCTTTCGTCGTCTATTTATCGGCTCTAGATCCGTTTCGCCGTCCAATGTATGTACCACCTTGTGGTATCCGTGTCTCCTCTGTGAGGGTTTAGACCTATATATTGTATCACTTGGTAGGTATCGGAGGCTCCTCTGTGAGGATTTAGCCGTTTTAATGTACCCTTTGAGGTATCGGTGTCTCCGCTGTGACGGTTAAGCCATCTAATGCACCACTTTGTGGTATTGGTGTCTCCACTGTGAGGAATTTAGCCGTGTAATGTTCCACTTTATGGTTTCGGTGCCTTCAGTGTGAGGGGATTTCAGAGTAGGTTTATAGATGCAGTAATGATTGGGCGACTAATCGCTACGGAAATATAGCAGGTTACCGACGACCGGTTGTGGGTTTTTTTATCTCACGGAGTCGGCTTTGTTGCAATCGGGAACCCTTTATGGCACGTTTCTACTTTTCTGGTTTGTTTCCTTTACTTTGGTAGGCTCGTGCTTCGTCGATTACGATATATTATATTACATTTCACGCAGTACATATAATATTACGATATTATAACTTTACTCATTGAGTTTGTACATGATGCGTTTTTAAATAATATTGTTAAACTAGGTTCAGTACTATGCTGACGATTATAATGCCTAGACAATATAAATACAACAGTACCAATAATTGTTAATATAGTAACAATTAATAAGTAACAATTATTGGTAACAGTAATAGACATGCCCCCCCTGGGATGCCCCTCTGGGAAGAAATTATCTAATAATTCAACTAACATAGTATATACACTTATATAGGCATTGCCCAAGATTGTTTATCTATCTATGTATTTATTGATAATAACGGCGGTTATTCATTTGTTCTATTCTACTTTTGTCCACTTTTTAATTAGTGACGTATTGACAATAACGGCGGTTATTTAATTATTATATTCTACTTTTGTCCACTTTTAAATTAGTGACATAATAATATTGTTACCTTCGAACGTTTTAAATACTTTGCAGCCCTTTTTTTTAAATGAATCCGTTTTCCGCTCGGTTCTGCTATGCAACGATAGGCAAGAACCAAGGGAAATTAGTAGGATTTCTGCAGATTGTTTTACGACAGCGGGCATTTACTATAAACGAAGGTTTTTTTTTCGTCTAGACTGATTTTGATGTTATGTGCCTCATCTTGTCATCTTTAATTTCTCTCTTTGTGCCTTACACTATTGGCTGTTGAGCTAAATTTTCAAATCAGAATTTATTTCTTTCTTTCTACTATGTACTTTATCTGAATTTAAAGAAATTTGTATTTCATTTATTAGTATTAGTAGTTTATTTCCATGTATGTGAACTCTTGTGAAAACTTGTTTTTTTAACACAATCAAGCATCAATCAATCAATCAAATTAGTGACATATTGACAATAACGGCGGTTGTTTATTTATTATATTCCGTTTTTGTCCAATTTTTAATTAATGTCATCGAAGAAAAAAAAAAAAAATAATAATAATAAAAAAAAAAAAAAAAAAAATAACAATAAATAAACCAATGATAATGATAAAGAAAAATGATAATATAGAAACAGAATAAAAAGAAACGATTAAGAAAAATGATAATATAGAAACAGAATAAAACAATTAAGAAAAAATGATAATATAGAAACAGAATAAAAGATAAATAGCATTAATACATAAGGGAAAAAAAAGATAATATAAATGGATACTATAGAACCAGAATAAAAGAAATGGAAAACAACTGCGCAGAACAACTGCCCCTGGATTATATCAATTACCCCATCCTATATCAGTCCAGACTAACAGTTCTCTGCTTTCAGGTTACCTTACTTGCTGTTTCCCTTCTAATTGTGTCTCCCATACCTTCCATGGCAAGAGAACACACAGCTGAACACTGGCACGGAAGTCCTGACTACACGGCTCCGGCAAGTGGCAGTCACAGGCTCGAGGTAGCATGGTGAGATTCACTAAAGCCCTCAGAGTTACTCCGAACTGCGAGACAGCTACAAATGACGTTGCGAGCCTGGAGCCGCACGTGAACTCTACTCAGCCAATGAAGGCTTTCCTTTAATCAAGGCAAGAGGTAAGATGGGAAGTAAGTAGACTAGCTACCAATCCACGGCACTATAGCCCACTGTGGCCGCATCCGGGACCAGGCCAGCTGCACACTAGTAGGGCCCGACTTTGTGCTAGTTGGTCAGCCCACGGTGCAGACCACAGACTTTGGGGGAGCAACGGATGTCATCACTCCACTTGGACCTGCTGCAGGCAATTGCCCAGCTGAATCCATCCTACGAAGACGTCCGGATGAGGCGTCATCATTATAAGGTGTTCCACTGGACTGCAGGAACTGTTTGTGCAGGGGTTGCAGTAGTTATGGTTACCCCACAGCTCTAGTTCTCTAGAATCTACTAATGGCTCTGGCCAAAAATAATAGTTTCCTGTGTACCCCATATTGATCGTAGTTTTTTTTTTGCAGACTAATAGCGACCTTCATTTCTAATTAACGGAATGACTCGACCAACTGGGAGGAAGGAACGACGGTACACGGCGGGAAACCTGACATATGACGGTATGGTGACCGCGTAAGGACAAGTGATGGTACAGACTCAGACTACAACAGTAAGACGTAAATCTATAGTCACGAACCACGTAAGTATCATAGTTAAGCCATAACATTTACCATAGTTGTTAGCTATACAACTCATCACAGCAATGCGAGCCTCCACAATAAGTAGGGGTGTTAGATAGTTCGACAGTCCTATCAATTGATCGATAGCAGTTTCCTATCAATAGCCCTACAAATGAGTGCTTCCATAGCATTTACCATAGTTGTTAGCTATACAACCCATCACAGTAAAGCGAGCCTCCACAAATGAGTAGGGGTGTTAGATAGTTCGACAGTCCTATCATTTGATCGATAGCAGTTTCCTATCAATAGCCCTACAAATGAGTGCTTTCACCTAGAGTGCCGCAGAGTTGAGAGCGAGCGAGAGCGTTGAGAATGAGGGGCAGGGGCGGAAGTATAGCACCACCTGGAAGTGGTCTATTCGCGAGGGGGGAGGGAGAGTGGCTGACGTACAAGGCCTACTTCTCTTTATGCATGCCAATGGTTTCTAACCTACATGTTCTTCCCTTTGTGTGTATAAAGGCTAACCATGTGCATTCCTTATGCATGCCAATGGTTTCTAACCTACATGTTCTTCCCTTTGTGTGTATAAAGGCTAACCATGTGCATTCCTTAACCCCACTCCTTTCATCTGCTTAAAGGGTACTTTTAATACTGGTACACGAGCTCGTTATCTATACCTTGTAGGCTGTTCTTGTATTGCTATTTATATTCTTTCTGGTTTGTTACAATTATTACTCTTACTACGATAATCACTCTGTATTCATCTTGTCTGCTATGTCTTTATCTGCTCTGGATCCGTTTAGCCGGCCAATGTATGTACCACCTTGTGGTATCTGTGTCTCCTCTGTGAGGGTTTAGCCTATATTGTATCACTTGGTAGGTATCGGAGACTCCTCCGTGAGGATTTAGCCGTTTAATGTACCCTTTGAGGTATCGGTGTCTCCGCTGTGACGGTTAAGCCATCTAATGCACCACTTTGTGGTATTGGTGTCTCCACTGGGAGGGGTTTTAGCCATGTAATGTGCCCTTTGAGGTATCGGTGCCTCCAGTGTGAGGGGATTTCAGAGGAGGTTTATACTCGTAGATGCAGAAATGATTGAGCGCCTAATCGCTACAGAACGTACAGCAATTACTCTGTATTCATCTTGTCCGCTGTGTCTTTATCACTTAAACTGTCCCATCTACCATTATATTCTGCCTCTATTTACCTACTCTATTTATCTTGTTTCTGTATTCAGTTACAATTATTACTCTTACTACTATAATCACTCTGCATTATCCTGTTTCTACCATTTATCTTGTCTGCAGTGTCTTTATCACTTAAGCTGTAGCATCTATCATTTTTCTGCCTCTTTTTACCTACTCTATTTATCTTGTTTCTGTATTCAGTTACAATTATTACTCTTACGACTATAATCACTCTGTATTATCCTGTTTCTACCATTTATCTTGTCTGCAGTGTCTTTATCACTTAAGCTGTAGCATCTATCATTTTTCTGTCTCTATTTACCTTCTCTATTTATCATGTTTCTGTATTCAATCTGTATGTTTTGGCCAAGCCTCGTCTCAATTGAGTCCCATATTAGAAAACATGTAACAATCAAAATTGCTACCTCCCCTTCCCCAGCAACCACCACCGGACAACCTCCCTGGCTTCGACAGATCACTAGGACATTGGAGTTGACGCGCCTCACCTAAGGCCACGGGAAACAAGGGTTGGTATCTCTATCTGCTACCTTGATATGTCATGCGATTCGGCCTGCCTATGGAAGGAACCGCCTTGGCAAAAGGAGCCAGGTCTATTAGCCCCAGACTACCCTGGCGTACCCCGGCTGCCCGCATGAGGACATGCTCAATCTTACCCCGGGAGTGATGTACCGACCCGGATCAGCCGGCCGAGAGGACACGTATGGCAGCCGTGCCGATGGCAACACTGCGCGGATCCGCGGCCCAGCTGACATTATCAAGGTTTGATAAGAGATTCCAACACGATGAAATACCGGTGGCCGAGGGTACATTGGCGGACGTGATTGCAACACTCGTGACCTATTTCCGGGGACTGGACGGCGATTTTACGTGGAACTGCAGTCATTCGATTCCCCGATTCCGATTTGAGAATACCTAGCGAGACGTGTGCTTGGCGAGTTAGGTTTCTTTACATTATAATATATTCCTGTGGAATTAAATCGGTTTCATTCCTTCTACACACTTGCCCGTTTTACTTGTTAGTGTAGTAGGTATTGTGCTTTCTCCCTGTGGGTAGTTAGTACAGTTCGAAGCATCGTGATTGAAATTATGATTGTAAAGACTGAAAATGCGACTCATGACTTTATCCTAGAGCACGGTTGCTTAAGTCGTTGATTGAAAAACAAAATGTACTCAATTCCAAAGAAGAATTTCCTGTAAGGAACTACGTTGTATGAGTAAAACAAGCTGGCACTGAAAGGCCTGATGAGTAGTTAAGAACAGATACCAGGAACAGAACTACGAGTACCTACAGAACGGATACAAGGCGAAGGATACCTTTCCACCGCGTCGTCGACTTTCTGCTCCTTGATCCACTTGAGATACTCTTCATCAATGAGCGCTTCAGGGACCCGAATTCTATAGTCGCTGGCATCAAAGCGATCATCTCTATATTCCTCCCGCAGCTTATCCATACTCACCAAGCGACCTTGGCGATCCGACAGCTGTTTTCTCGAGGAAATTCCACCTTTTCCCAAAGCGTACAGAGAGTCCGTTTGCTCTTTCACCAAGTTCCGAATTTCACCAGGAAGGGATTCCACAAAGTTCATGAAACTATCGATCGGAATTGGCGGAGGAACAACTGCCTTCAAGCCGAAAGATTTCTCTTTAGTCCTCACTTTTACAGGTTCCCTCGCGTGCCGCTCTTCAATCCATTTCATTATTTTATCTTCAATTCTTTTCTCTCCCGTTTTTTTGTCTTCCTGGTCCAATTTCCCTGCTAAATTAGCAACAGCTCCAGTGAATGATTCTTTCGATTGCAGCAACCAATCGAGTTCTTCGGGAGATAGAGTTTTCTCCAGTTGCTCCAAAAACTTTTCCGTCTCTCCTTCACCATTCCATAACCCCTTGACCTCGTCCATGACTGCCTCCCTGACGTCTCCTCCACCTTTGAGCTGTTCTTTCACGCCTTTCGACGAACAAAGGTCATCCGGCGTTTGGGTCTTCTGCTTCACCCTAGATGCTCCCTTACTGTTTTCACCACTCCTGGAAGTTTGAACTGTAAAGTAAATTTATTCACTCAGCCCATACTTATCGGAATTATTAAAGTTTTACTGTTAAATGTCCAATTCAAGCACTACTGGAATTACTAAAGAACTCCTTTTTAGACCAAAACCGAAGTTTAGCAGGACAATGGTATATGGTGAAATGACTATTGAATTCCGCCATACTTACCGGTATTTGCCGACATGCCGACACTACCCGATGGACCGCCCTTCCTCTCTCTCCTCTGTTTCAATGATTCCTCAATAGAAATACTCAAAGCTTTGTCCCTCTCATTATTTTGTGTTCTAGCCGCCTTACCGTTCCCAGATTCCAGTTTCTTGAATTTCTCAAAAGCCCATCGCACCTAGAAATCAGATTTGATTTTGACTCTACTGCAATTAATTTATTGTGAGTGTTAGATGTGGCAACAACCAAAACACCTAAGCATGGAAATAATATTTCCACTATTCTGAAAATAATTTATTTGAACAAACACCGTTTTTTTGTAATTGTAATTTTTTAATTTTTTAATTTGTTTTGTAATTTTTATGGTAATGTAGCATTGGAATGATGAGTACCAAATTCATAGTTTCACTTTATTCTTACATACCTTACATATTCCTACATATAAAATGCAGAAGCAATTGAGAAACTGAACCCATTACCGAGGGGTGCTGTGAGCAGAGCAGTAATCTATAGAGTCCATAGAAAAGCCATGACCTGAATATACTATGTTTATGACAAAATGAAAACTGTTTAATGTACAGTTATTATAATCAGAAGCCCTACTCATGTTTTTCGTCTCCACGGAGAAAAACTCACCCATGTGAAACAACAAACGAAAAAAATTGTACCTTGTTATTAACGGTTTCATACTCTGCTAAAATGTCTTGAAGTAGCCGATCTTCCTTCATAGTAAACCAATTGTCGATTTTATCCTTCAACTTTGGAATCGTTGTCACTGTTAGTGTTCTGGCCGCCACTTCAACAAAAATTTTGTAATTCATTGAGTCATTTCAACGTGAATAATGTTTGTTAGTATGAAGTAGCAAGTTAGGTACATCCAAACTATCCATGTAGTCCAATGGCGGGATTGAAAGCAAATGGTTTGATTTCTGCATTAATTACGCATTTATAATTATGGCGACCTCTTGCCAAAACGCTCATAGTAGTTGGTATTGTATTAGTAAAACAATGTTCAATATATCATATAGTGTACCAGTAGACCTTATAACTGTAAACATTAATTAACAAATCTTATCGATGGTACACTCGCAACAATAGAGCCCATACATCGGTAACAGGCCTTATACGCCACTTCTACCGAAAGTTTTGCTTGTCATTTAGATGTCATTCGACCTACTACAAAATTTTCCAATCACAAAATACTCGTATATTTCCCGTTGTTGAAATAACAAATTTTTTTATTTCAACTACGGAAAATATACGAGTATTTTGTGGTTGGAAAATTTAATACAATTGAATTCCAGTTTTTAGCTCTCCGATTTGGGAGGAATATTATGGAGCATCAAACTGTAACCCAGAAAGATTTCTACTGAAATCCACGGAATGTACCTATAAGAATGTGAACATGGAGTGCCTGATGTCTAAGGACTGACGCCAGGTCTATTAGAAACACAGTACTAATTGGAAGTTGAGAATACCCGAAGCTTTCAGCAATCTCGACTGATCATGTCCCGATAAGCGTTGAACGACAGAAGCGACGTTCCATTTGTTTTCGTGTTTCAACAGGGTTTTATGATGTTTGTCAAGCTCCAATTTCATCTTTTCAACTCTCTCCAGTGACATCGACATGACCGTAGTTGTCCTCGGGGTCGGATATGCCCGACGGATTCCGTGAAATGCGTAAAATATTTAAATTGGTTTCTCAATTTGCAAATTACTCGAATTGGGAATGAACTGAGTTGATTTATACGTGGTTGTTTGAACGCCACAACGATAACTGTAATAATAACTGGTTGAAGTCAATAGTGTTTAATTTTAACCACTTAATATTTGATCTATTTCAATTACCTACATGAAAATGGATCACAATTTTTTATTTAACATTTTTAATTATGGTGTATTTCAAGCTTCGACTGTTTTTTACAAGTCCTGGTTTTCTAGGGAGAGAAAATTCAGTATTGCAGAACGCATTCAAACTTGAATGAAGCAGTAAGGAGCAATAATTTATGGGACACACATAAATAGTTATTTCCTCGGTGGGATCCATTTTAACTGTGTCACCACACATATGTCTGGTAATATCCACATTCATCTTGGTTGCGTTGCATCGTATCACACTACAGATCATTTGTAAAGATAACAAGTGGACGCTCAAACGATTTTTCAGGGTTTTTTTTTTTTTTTTGTGTGTGTCCATGTTCGAATATCGAGATATAGACCCAAAATTTGGGTCTATATCTCGATATTCGAACATGGACACACACAAAAAAAAAAAAAACCCTGAAAAATCGTTTGAGCGTCCACTTGTTATCTTTACAAATGATCTGTAATACAAATGATATTTAATATTGGTATTGGCCGGGAAAACATGATGACTGAGAGTATACTGTAATAGTTTTCCTCTGGTATTGGCTCCATTTTTCATTTCCCTTGCCGAGTCGAAGCGAATCCCATGGAATGTAAAAGGGGAAATTATGAACACGTCACGTCCAACTTTGTTGTTAAATTCTGACTGTAACTCCGAGCCAACGAGACGGGTTGAGGTATTCATAAAATATGTGCAGACGGCGGGTGGAAACCCCGACCTACTCGGACAAGCGATCGAAGTGAGCAGGTGTTGCTAGTTAGTTATTAAATTGATTGTAATTGCTTGCTAAGTGGGCCTTAGTGGACGTCTAGGGTTTTGTATCATACTGCTACACGATCTATAAAGAATTAGTTCACTTGAGTAGGTTCTAAGAATCTGACAGTGCCTAATATCACTATTACCACCATCTCGGTTATCATTGTATTTTATCTCGCTGTACTTGTTGAGCGCCCGAAGGAATATTCTTTTCTCCTTCAATTACGTTAAAATTGCAGTACGATCAATAAATAAACCAAAAGGAGTTCACGTTTTTTTAGAAACACGAACCTCATTGGGAGTGATACTTTGTTTGGAGTTTCATTGATTCTATTACATCCCCATCGCAATACTTAGCATAAATCTCATCTTATTGTCTTTTTTTTTTTCAATTGGAGGGTTTCATAATGCAAAGATCTGTAGTATTATTATCTTCTTAGAGATGAGACCGTCATGAAAAAATATTTTTCTCATTATTTCCCGCACCGGAGGGAAAAGAAGAAGAAAGAAATCTTAATTCAACTTTTTTTTTTCTCCAGGAAGAATGAGATACGCGATTCTTCTTCTCCATCCTGAGCAATAATAAATCGTCCGGATCCGTGTCACTCCGTCAAGGCGATAATGCTTTTACCGTTTTTATACTTATATAAACCTGTATAAAACCCCATTAAACTTTTCTCATAAAATAATCTGATTAGAGGCGAGGGGAGACTTCGCCGCCACCCTCGTCTTAAGAACTGCGGGCGTAATGAATGGACCGGAATTAGTTCGGTAAGGAAAACCACCGAAAACTCCTGACTTTCGAGCGATTCTTGATGAGTTTCGATATTTATAATTTGTTCTTTTCTTTTATTTCGTTTCTTTAAGTAAAAGGAGTTTAATGGGTAATACCCGATTGCTGAAACCGTGAGCCCTCAAAGTGAATAGCGCTTCGATTTTATTTGACTTTTTAGGATATTGATAAAAGAATTGAGGGTATCGTAAATCGCAGTGAAAGCCTGTTGGTTACCAATTTTACCTTGCAGGTAAATCATCAACTAATTAATTTAGTTAATTGTAAACAGTTAGAAAATCTTATACTTCTTTCTATGAAAGTAGTAAGTAGGTAAGGTTACCAATAATGTTTGAGAGTGTCCTGGGGAAACACACTAAGCCGCGTTCAATACAGCTTTTACTCTCTCGACGAAGGATGAAACCCTAAGTTTCCGTTGGTCCTTGGTATCGAGAAAAACGGCCTTTTGTGTGAAAGTTTTTTTCCGTCATCCCTTCGTTTTTCCAGCTCGTCTCTCGTTGATTGCCGATGGACTAAAAGATTGTTGTTGAAGCACAATTGGAGACCGTCTCCGAAGATGCTGGGACGGGAAGTTATTATATTTAATGTACCTAATCCAACCTTATGTACCTAATCATACGTGTAATAGGGTCCCCAACTACCACCCACATTAAGGTCAATCGGAAAATGCCCGAAACGGAAGATGTCTAGGCACACACATTCAATTCCGTACAATATAAGATGTTGTGTGGTGTGATCGCACTATCGATCCAAACATCTTTCTCTTTTAGAGATTCTTTCTTGGCAATCGAAATAGTCTGACAAGTGGCACCTCATCTTAAAGATTTTTCAACGCTGTACACGATGATGAAGTCAGAATTGCGATTTTTATTCATTACTCAAACTGGAACACTTTGACGATGAAGAAACGTTGGTTGGTACCGCAATTCTGACGTCACCATCGTGTTCAGCGTAGAAGAATCTATAAACTGAGGTGTCAGTTTACGTGACTAGATTTGTTAAAAAACCAGCAATGGAGACGTTTTACATAAAACCAGTTATTTTTTCGAAAACTCGCTTTTATAGCCATGCTGCATGACTGTGGATTTCGATTTGTTTTGAGGTTTTTATTTGCTGTTGATTTAACTAACGAGTTATTGAAGTTTGACTCGATGTATAGTAAAACACGAAGGTATAGAATGAGAGAGTCTATTTCAGTACGATAGTTAAATCGATTTCGACGATTAGGTCATCATCAGTAACAATCATGAACTGAAGGTACATCATGAAATACAGCTTATATGGTAGGTAACAGAAGTGAAAGGTACCATCCAATCGGATTGAAGCAGGTTACAGTGAAGGGAGAACTTAAATCCTATTGGCTCGGAGATGTGAAAGGGATTGGGCGGATCAACAAATGCCAATTAAGGAAGACAAAGTGAAAGGGAGCTCAAACAATGGTGAGGGTAACATTGTGTGGGGGGGGGGGGGGGGACCAAGCTATTGCAGGAATGAACCTATTAACGGTGAAATATGTTGAGGATCACCTCATTTAGACATTTACCAGACCTATCACTCTTAAGAATTTCGAATTTTTCAAGTACGAGTACATCCAACATACCTCCCTTTTTGCCCAGAGGCCCTAATCGTCGAAATCGTTTTAACTAATCGATTTCCGAAAACTAATCGTTTTAATTGTTTTCGTGGAAATAGACTCTCTCATTCTATACCTTGGTTTTTTTAAATTGGAATGGGTTTCCACAACCTCGTCGCGAGTGATCTAATTCGATGTATAGTACCTCTCATTACAACAATAAAATCAAATGTGTACAAACAAACACAAGCATTGTACAAATAATTTTCATTTCTGTGTTTCTGGTGGTAAGCAGAAGAGTCACTGTTCGTTTGGTTGGGAATGGCGAATTTTATAGGCGCACGAATACTCGAGTGAAGTGGTTGTGGGGGGCTCAGAAACTGTTCCAAGCTGCACTCGAAGGGAAACTGCCTTGTGACAAGATGAGTGTGTTGGGTTGGGGACAAGCACCTTGTACCTCTTCTTTCCTGGCTCAAACCCAAAAACCATATCTCTCTCTCTTCCTCTTCCCGGGTCGGTTCCCAGAGCCGGCTCACACTCCCCTTCCGGACTAACTTTGGGCAAACCGCAATGCTCCTTAGTCAGCCGAATTTCCCAAGCCCCCTCTTCAAAGTTTGGCCGAGTAAGCAAAGCATATTATTCCGGTGAAGATAATGGCCTTGGAATGTCTGTTCGAAGATGGCGGAGAAGGGGTAATTATTCAGACGGCTGAATCTCAACACCGTCTGCCTTTATAAGCGTTATCGGTTGGGGCCAATGCCCTCACATCCAGTAAGTAATTGTAAAATAACTGCATTTCCAAAAATCCACAGTCATGCAGCATGGCTATAAGAGCGAATTTTCGAAGAACATCTAATGTATTAACCATGTTTCTTCGTATTCGAAGTGCTCCAGATTCAGAACGGAATACGATATCGCAATTCTGATTTCACCATTGGGTTCGGCGTACAAGCACCCTTTAAAATGAGGTGTTTTAGAAATTATGAGTAACTTTCTCCCACTGAAACTCCCCCAAAAAAAACCCTTATGTAGGCCCGATTCGGCCCATCTACGAACATTCGATTGCTAAGGCGGATTTATGTGCAAATTAGAAAATTTTATCTCAGTTCTATCGAGAGTTGTCGTCTGGAGTGACACATACATAAACATACAAATATGTAACTATAACGATTACTGGATCTCGACCACTTGAACAATAAACAATGGTGGGGAACTCAAGATCCCCCCACCATAGTTTATATAAATATATACCAAATCATATCATTTTTGTCGTCTATTGGCAGTGGATTTAGGATGGACTGAAACGGATTTTGGTATTCATACCAAAATCCGGTTCAGTCATGAACATCAACATTTTGTTCATGAACATTTTCCGGAAATTCGAGTTTTAAAAATTTTGGACCGAGAACAATAGCTAGGTACATTTTCTTCGAAAATCCGCTAAAAATGGTCCACAAATTTTAATATCAACCCCATGTCACCCAATCCGTTATTTTTGTACAAATGTAATGAGCATACGCTCCTGTTCTACAGACGTTTTATTGATTCAACGCATAAGTTAACAAAAAACATCCCGAATGAATATCCGCTACAAAGCTCAACGGACGTAATAATTCCTACTGCGTTGATTTAGGGGGTCGAGTCAACAAGTGAACTAAATCCGTTTAAAAGCAATATTGTGTTTAGTAAACCAACAGGTGTATGAAGCTTTTAAGTACATTGTAAGAGATAATAATATTATACGAGTACCTACCTAATATTGGTCTTTGAATCAAAAATACGAAATCAACTTGTTTTAAAGTTTTCCTAGTTCACCTTTGCAGGTACTAGGTCGCCCAAAAGTGTATTGCAGCCTTCTCAATTATTTTTGATTAATAGGTACCTATTAATAGTTCACTAGTTCAGGGTTCCATTATTTACTGACACCTGACCGTCTTAGCTCTCGGATCATCTAGACCACACGCCAAATAGTCATTTGTACCGAAATTCGTACGACTTCGAGGAGGATGTAAAGGTCAACTATCCTTGGAGGCAGGACCTTTGAATGATTCAGCTATGATTCAGGACCTTTGAATGATTCAGCATGATTGCGGGTCACAAAGCAACGGACGGGAAACGGGTTGGTGAACGTCGGGGCCTCTTTCCCGGTTTCGTACGACAAAATATCGTGGTGGACCATCCTTCGTTTCACGGATGCCAAAGTAATTATTTTGAGTCGTAGTGAAAGCACAAGGGTTACATTATGATATAACAAATCGTACCATCTACATAAATATTTTTTTGATTTAGCTCATTATCTGATTCCTGATGAAACTGTTCACTTTACTTCGACATCTGGTTTTGGTCGTCTACCACGATTTCGCTTTTTTCAACGCACGGTTAGTAGTTTGTTTTAAAGATTGAATCACTGTCGAACTCACGTTCTGTCACAAACTCCCACACAAAGTTCGCCCGGAGGTAGAAAAGAGATTTGCCCACGTCCCACGTCTAATTTACTTGGGAAAACCTCCAGGAAACGGCCCCCTGACTAGTGAAAATGGGATTCTAATTGCCTCCACTGTTATTTGCGTCGGAGTTGCCGTTGCGAAAACAATTATCGTTTGAAAACTTTTCAAATCCCGGTTTAGCCTGAGATAACGGAATTGGGGCCCGACGGTAACTGTAGTTTAAATTGATGTATTTGCTCTTGAGCCATTTCTGGTTGTCTTCGACAAGCGTTCTAGCACAAATACCGGATGAACGTTCGTAGCAATTTTGCAGAGTTGCTTCGCCGCCGTGGAAAACCATCTGGCGGAAAAACCTGAAAAGCCGGCGAAAATGGAAAACGCTGGACATTCTTTCCTCGGTAGTTTATTTTTTATTACGTTATCGTGTAGTTGGGTTTTATTTACTGCACCACCTGAATTCACGAAACCAGCCCGGAACAACCTGCAGACCAAGATTTATGAGTAGAAATTGTTACCAAATGTGTGCGAATAACTGGATACCGTTTTATGACCGAGTTGGTACTACGCATATTTTAAATACCACAGAAAATCGCGGCAGTAAAAACGTTATTACCGTTCAAAAGCGATTGCAACTTTGATAGATTCCAAACGTGGTTTGAGCTGAATTGACAAAGAGCTTGAAGGACATTCTTCCTTATTGGAAATTTGACGTTCGGAGCAACTACTCCAACGCATTTAACCTCTCTGAAGGAGTTTGAGGGAGACATTAGAGATTATCTCGAAGAAAGGAAGGAAGCGATGTGATTAAGGGCAAGAAAGCCCCGGCTGGTAACTTCAAAGTACTCGAGCGAGATCTTAACTTGTGTCCATTAACATTGTAAAACCATTAACTTGCAAATTCCGTTAACACATATCGTTTCGGAGCTTCGTTAGGGCGCTGGAGCGCTGCGGAAGTCTCATGGGATGATAGGAAAGTAAACCACAACGCACCACCACATCAACTGTTTTATTTGAAACCCAGGGTCGTACTAAATCAATATTCTGGGGATCAGATTACTGTGTGTTTTTAAGTGACAATATAACGCTGGAGAAATTATTGAATGGTTTGCCAACGTATCCAATTTATATACAAAGGTCAAATGCAAAAAGTGCAAAATATGGTACCTACGTCACAATTTATAAATTTTTCAGAAGAGCAATTTCTAAATGCAACGAGTTCTCAAAATCGAAAAATGCTTCAAAATTGTTGTTTTTCGCCAACAAACTGCGAGAAAATAGTAATTTTGCTGTCTTCCATGTTCAAGGTACGACTATAGCATTAACATCCCAAAACGGAACTTGGAAATTTCAAAATTGCCTTAAATGCGATTAATCGATTATAAATCGATTAATTTGCGAGTTTTTGTCACCGTTGAATTGGTGGAGGTCTAATCGATATATATATATCGATATATCACCAAAAAATGGGGTTTTCATAATTAGTTGCAGTCAACTTACGAGTCAGTCGTACATCAAAGGTTTTAGTGGAACTAAAAGAGTCAACTCGTACATCAAAGGTTTTAGTGGAAAACGTTGAGAGGAATTTCTGCAATGTTTTGAATTTTGAGTTGAGGCGTTTTACCTCAACAGGGCAGAACTTGCTTCAAGGCAAGGTCATTCCTTGTGCGAATCAAGCAAAATATTCCGGAATGACATTTGAATGCCTGCTATGGAAATAGCACGTGAAAACTTATTTACAAATCAGTAAACTGATGTTGACATCGGTACATGGATATGTCCCATTTTCTCCCTGTAAAACTGTTTTGTGTCTCAATTAAAACAAATAACGATAGAAATTAAATAACTACGATGCGTCATTAGGTAGGTATACTAAATGGGGCCTTTATAGCGCAACCGCAGAGTTACGCGTTACAATGATTCTTTTCTGTGTAACGATATTTTTAGAAATTAGGTGTATGAGCCCCTTAACTGATACTAGGCCTTTTCTACTTTAAGTCCTATGGAGGCTACTTACCAAATTACAACTTCATAACGTAAATAACATAGAAATTAGCTTTAGGAGCCCTCAGCTGATCAGGGGGCCTATTCAGCTTAAAATGTGAGTCCAAATGATCCAAAATACAATTCCCGTCAAAATTTCACACTGCTGTTTATTGGTATTGCGTTAAATTTTTTTCCGTGTAGCCAAATTTGTCCATGGCAAAATATCCATGACAAAATAGAACTTACTTAAATGCAGAACAATGTACTCGTTAATTGGAATGCGCTCTAAACTGCCTGTGTGAACCAATTAATGCTGTACAGCCGAATCCTAAAGCCGGTATTGACTTATGGAGCGCAGCTGTAGGGCTGCACAGCTAAGAGCGATCAAGAGATCATTCAGCGCTTTCAAACTGCGCTCAGGAGCATAGTTTAGGCGAGATGATAGACTCCATCACAACCTGGAGTCTATCATCTGTGGAAACTGTCAAGAAGTTGCTTGCTTGCACTGATGCTTGGTATTAATGACATAATGAGAAGATTGAGAGGAAAACCATACAAACTAACACGGTGAAGTTGTAAAGTTGGAGTAATATAAATAAACACAGAGGAGAAAAAAGTGATAAAACTCAGCATCATTACTTCGACCTTGTGAAACTTGTTGAACTCATTAGGTGACAAACAATTACTTTCTAATGTCTTTCGTAACCTTATGGAGCCCTCGTTGATGAAAAGAAACCCCTGGATGACGAACTAGATAAAAAGAACGGGAACTACAATAAAACGAAGTCATCCAAGAGAAAAATTGTATTATGATGTTGTAGTTGTCACTGCAAAGGACGGACCATAAAGTTTGTGACGCCATCGAGGGAGGGAGACAGAGACTGAGGAAAAAAGAACAGTTTGTAAGAAAAGTGGGCTTGAGATGGTCCGGTCTATACGAGAGAGTGTACGCTTGTGTTGGATGGAAGGGGAAATAGTGTGAGGTGGAAAAAAGAAGGGATTGTGTGTGTGCAGGTGTGTAATCAACGTCCTTGTTCTTATTTATGACGTCGGACAGTGGATTGTCAACCCTGGACCGGGGGGCGGCTTCCTCGGTGATGGAAGATAATGGTCAAACACTTCATAAACTATAATCTGTCTCCGTCAATTTACTCGTACCCTCATTCATCTCCAAAAAGGCTCCAGCGGGTCGACAAACCCCTTTTGAAAACGTTTTCCACCTTGCGGTCGGTGATTCTGACTGACGGGCGTTTCTTTTTCTCTTTTTTTTCCCCCTCTCTCCATGGAAGCTTTGACCTTTTCAAATCGTCAGATGCTTCTGTTTTTTACACATCTGCAGCAAGCGTGTATTAGCAAGTGTTGCTTTTTGTACGGACTTCGTGGTTTCAGTGCAATAATGCTGCGAATTTTCCACAGAGAGTTTTTCATCATTACTTTCTGCCTGGATCCCTTGCAGAGAGCGACCTTCACAATTTTTGTTGATGAGTATTTATTTTTGTCCTTGTTAGGTATCCCCTTGCATCTTTACCCGTCCTAAATAGTGCTTGTGCCGCATAATCCCTGTTCCTTATGTTGTGCTTACGATTCTTGGGTTTCTGCCTCGGACTGCCAAACGCCGGCCCCGCTATCAGATTCCGAAGTGCAAGAAGGGATCCGATGCTGCAGCTAAAAAATCAGCAAGTGCTTGATGAGTCTCCAAGAAGTCACTTCAGTAGAAGTAGATTTCGTTCCAGGTCCAACAACAAAACCAAAATTTGAGGAAGACACCACCCCACCACCCAACTAACGACGCGACAGCTCAACCAACCGTAACCTTGTTATCTAGTCTTCTGAGGAAAATCTTAAATTAACTGAATATCCTAAATAACTTATATAATCTTACCTTGATATCCTGAAGTTGCCTGGGAAGATGTCAATACATTGCATACAAATTAGAGGAAGAGGAGCTTATCGGGTTTATCGAATGAACGGGAAGGAATGAAAAAGTTCAAAGAAAAAAGACGTTTGTGTTTTAAACCCAGGAGCTAGCCAGCTTTAACTTATTTTGTTACCTCTTTCCGCTCGGCTATCCTACCATAATATGCTCGACCCGACCGAGATTCGATCAGTGGTGTTACCACCTCTCCCATACCTCTTCATTTCTCCGGTTAAATTCATTATTTTTCAGGGATGGCAATCAAAATTCACTTCTCATTCATCATTTATAAATTTCACTAAAGTACAAGAAGTTGTAGAGTTAGGCCTTCATAATGTTAGATTGAGTGGTGAGATAGGCCATTATTGAATTAATATTGCCTAACTCTTGAGATAAATATTATGCTATGGTAACCCATTTTAACTAACCACTGGAAAAACATGAGTAAAATAAATGAAAACGTATCATTTTCATTATTTTAATGGTCCTCATAGGTAGAACTTAATACTAGGTGTGACTCCAACATTATTGATTAATGTTTGTGATATAATAGGGCCTGCGGGTAAAAGTTAAATCCTTCAAGTTGGATAGAATTTGCCACTTTTTACATTGATAGCACTTGTATGCAAGTTGCCTAGACTGCCCCATCTTAACCCAATTGATATGTTGTACCCCGGCACGTTTCCCATCATAACAGGTGAAACATACACTACAGAGAATGAGGGTTCCTTACATACATCACATTGTGTCAAAATGGTTGTGATGTTATCATGATTAGGTATTTGATGTTATAGAGAAAGAACAAGTTTTGGATGGATATTAAGTTGGCTGATGGTGGTGATAATAGAGCAAGTTTGAGAAATTAGTTACTTATCAATCAAGAAGAGTAAGAGCCTTAGGCTGCAATCAGGTGACCTGTAATAGAAGTTTTACACAAGAAATGTGTGCTGCAAGAACGGCCAGATGCCCAATTTACAAGAGAAATGTAAGTATTAGTAAGTAATAAAGAATGAAAAATAAATATATCCAAGCGTATTTGAATAGGTTACATAGCAAAATATAAATTATACTTTAGGTATAGAAAGTTGAAATTAATTTAAACATAATGAAAGCCGAAGATCATCAAGGGGGTTCAGAGCCGCCAGTATCCTGCGACAGAAGGGAAGAAGGGCCGAACCAAACAGGTCCACACCCAATTGGCTGAATTTTCTTTGAATACGGTTCAACGGTGAATTCAGCAAGTAGTTAGTGGCAGAATATAGCAGAAGAATATATTACAGAGAATATAGCAGAGGTAAGGTAATAACGGGCCCCAGAAGTAGGGAATGGAAATTATCATACGCTGAAGGCTACCATGTGATATAATAGGGTTTAACTTTTACCTACAGGCCCTAATATACTTATCACATATTTTTGCAGGTAACACAACAAGTGAAACTAAATAGGCTGTTATAAAGAATTGATAATTTGGACGTTTTGTAACAACGACAGACCAATTTCAGGTATACCAAAGCACGGGGGAAAAGACAAAATCGAATACACTTTTAGCTCAAAACCTATGTTTTGAGATAGGCCCATTATTGTTCTCAAGCAACGATATACGATAATGCTGTTCCACGAAAAACGGGATGGCTTTGACAACCTCAAACTCGAAATTTCCGCCTTCGAAATATCAGGCAACACCTTGACAAGTTCCTCATGTAGAATTTAACCACCCAACAGAGCTGGTAAGATTGAATTCAACTATAACGGGGTTCTAGGTAAATCGTTCTCTGCGGCCGAGCTGAAGCAGCTCGCGTGACAAACGGTAAATAGTTGAACAGTTACCCTTCAACCTCCTTTCCTTTCTGAATGTTTGAAAATCGGGGTCTGGGGCTAAAAACCCCGCACAACCTGTCCAGGTTTATTGACTCTAATGTCACGGACTTCGCCTTTTAGAAGCCGTGAATCACGTCTCGCTGCAAAAAACCCGCTGAAATCTTATCGCTGAACGTGAATCTATTTTCGTAAAGCAGAGAAGATGCTTGTCGAGTGAAACTCCTCTTCTTTCTCAGCCGTCCCCCACATCATCCTCTCGCCACCCCCGCTCAATTTCCATGATGGTATTTCAGGTTCAGTTCAACAGAGACCGAATAGAACGGGCCCAACCATTCCGATTTCCGTCAATTTACATCTCCGGGCTAAACTAGGGAAAAAACCGATTGATCATTGGAGGTACCTACCATTTGGGTTTCATTGCTTGGCATGGAAAAGCACAATCGTTTCCCCGCGCTGCTTCAACACGTACGTACATAACCGAGATATGTCCTACACTGAAGACACAATACCAGTATCCAGTGCCTCCAAAACCTGGAAAAATATCTTACAGAGGTCGAATTTAGAAAATTTGGGGTCACATTTAGAAAATTAAGGATCAAAATCAATCAAAGAGAGGTTTTTACAAATTTATTAATAAATTTGTAAAAACCTCTCTTTTTTATGATTGGTAGGACGTTTTTATAAGAAATTTTGCCCCATATTACTAATTAGTGAAAATTACTATCCCAAGTATAGAAAAATATGGGGCAAAATTTCTTATAAAAACGTCCTACCAATCATAAAAAATTGTCATAGTTATAAAATTGTTAAAATGGTTTGTTGAAAATGCGCTCATTAGCTCATGCTGCATGACTGGTTTTTTTCATATCATTCTAAACCAAATTCGTCATAGTATATTATACTACACCACATTTGGTGTAGTACCATCACAAACATTTGAGTTTGGCTTACACACATTTCGAAGGAGTTATAGGTTTTGTTCAGCTAAATAAGCGGTTTTGCCCACTGTGCGTCGGATCATAATAAATATTACTAGTATGAGTTGTCAAATCTACTGCTGAGGTGGTGACGTTCTTGTCTTATTTATTTATTTATTTAATACTTTATTACGGGCAAGCCCAATTACATTACAGGTCAGTGATACATACGTATGTATTCATTCTTACGACTTATGATTATAATTGATACGCACTGAAAATAATTATGGAAAAAGAAGACAATGATAAAACTTAAAAATTTAGGCTCCACGAATATGAAACATTTGGCTCGTTCACTATAGGACCGCATCGGGGGTATTGCAAACCTCGAGAGGGAATCATTAAAAAAATCAAAATCGGGATTCAAATTCAAAAAGAGATTTGCAGTTCGTGGGTCTTAAAACGTTTTCAAAATGAATTTTTCATTGGACGAGTTAACATCCGACGGTTTATGTTTTATTTTAGCATTTACCTTGTTATTTTATTCAATCAATAATCAGTCAATATTCATTCAATACCGATCATTTTATTTTTGGAAACGTTCCATAATGTTTGATTTTCCATTTCTTCATTAAATCTCGAAAAAAAGAATTGAAAAACTCTCCTCTGGTATCCGAATGAAGGTTGATAGGAGGAGGGGGATGTGGAGATGTTGACGACACTTCGGAGTGCGATGACAAAAGTACTTTCCCCGTGACTCAGGAGTGCGATGACACAAATACAGTCTCCGTGGCTCAGGAGTGCGATGACAAAAGTACAGTCTCCATGACTCAGGAGTGCGATGACAAAAGTACAGTCTCCATGGCTTTAGTTACATCGGTAGGAAGGAAGGGGGAGTGGGCAGTTTGTGTTGATGGGTGGGAAGGGGCGGAGGTTGTCTGGTGAAGGGAGGGAGGTTGTCTGGTGTAGGGAGGGAGGTTGTCTGGTGTAGGGTGGGAGGTTGTCTGGTGAAGGGAACTCTTAACTTCGAAGGGTGGAGGCGGGGGAAGTGGTTTTAGAAGGTGGGCCCCCGACAGACAATGAATACCTAAAATGATACATTACGACTTCCACCTTCCGACTATTCATTGGCCGCCATGGGCCTGCGACCGGTCTGGCATCTGGGGAAAAGGACGAATGCCAGGGGACTGGAGACTTGTCCGATCCAGTGAGAATAGAAGCCGCCGAAGGATCCAGTGAGAATAGAAGCCGCCGTGTAAGCCGCCGAGCCGAAAGTGTGCTCTGCCTCCCCAACCCCGCACTGCAGAGCGTTACCACTGTACTGTTGCGCCCGCACAATCTCCCCAATAACCCCAATTTTCATCCAGATTTTTAATTATTTCTAATTCAGATAATTTTTAAATGATGTGTACGAGTATGAGTACCTTATTAACTGGCCGAAGGAAGGCTGAAAAACATGGGAAAATAAGCATTATTACAAAATCATCCGAATAAGTGAATTTAAGCAATTTTATGGAGATGATCAAAATTTGGTGAAAAAATATTAAGAAATAAAGAAGTTATCACGAAATTCCCGTTTTTTTGGGTAACCCTCGTAAAATCTTGTATTTATAACCATATTTGTAATGCAGCGACGATTTAAATAATTTAAATAATTATTATTGTCATTATTACTTGTTCGTTCGCAGGACTATCTGCCTTGCAGTAAAAGGAGAAAAAGGCTGAAAACCGAAATGACCTGCATCACCAGAGCGTGGCCGAGTTGCAATTACTTCCAGGTAAATGGAAAATATTCATTATTGTTTAACGTATCGCAGAATATAACAATCGAAAACAATATGAACTGATGAATTGCCCTTTTGGTTCATTATTTACAATATTCTGATTATTTCAATTAATTATTTGAAATAACTATAGGAATTACAGTGATTGCCATAACAGCATAGTTCTTTAAAATTCGTCCATCCGCGGAAATCAGATGGAAGGAGTAGGTTTTGGAATATTCAAAACATTACGATTCAGGGATTTTAAATGAAATGGTGCAGTTTTTTGTACACGTTTGAAAACATTAAAATTTGATGTGGTTTTCACAACCACCAGGAAACGGTGGAGCTTCAGACCAATTTTCATGCTCGGGAAGAGCAATTATCGACTCAAATACTTCGTGAAAACGAAAAAAAGTTGACTTCATATCGACTCGAGGTGTTTATTTGAGTTCGAATGGACCTTCAAGAAGAGCATTTGTCGACTCAAATACTTCATGAAAACGAAAAAAAGTTGACTTCATATCGACTCGAGGTGTTTATTTGAGTTCGAATGGACCTTCAAGAAGAGCATTTGTCGACTCAAATACTTCATGAAAACGAAAAAAAGTTGACTTCATATCGACTCGACGTGTTTATTTGAGTTCGAATGGACCTTCAAGAAGAGCATTTTTCAACTCAAATACTTCGTGAAAACGAAAAAAATTTGACTTCATATCGACTCGAGGTGTTCATTTGAGTTCGAATGGACCTTCAAGAAGAGCATTTGTCGACTCAAATACTTCATGAAAACGAAAAAAAGTTGACTTCATATCGACTCGAGGTGTTTATTTGAGTTCGAATGGACCTTCAAGTAGAGCACTTGTCGACTCAAATACTTCGTGAAAACGAAAAAAAGTTGACTTCATATCGACTCGAGGTGTTTATTGGAGTTCGAATGGACCTTCAAGTAGACCATTTGTCGACTCAAATACTTCGTGAAAACGAAAAAAAGTTGACTTCATATCGACTCGAGGTGTTTATTGGAGTTCGAATGGACCTTCAAGTAGACCATTTGTCGACTCAAATACTTCGTGAAAACGAAAAAAAGGTGACTTCATATCGACTCGACGTGTTTATTTGAGTTCGAATGGACCTTCAAGAAGAGCAATTATCGACTCAAATACTTCGTGAAAACGAAAAAAAGTTGACTTCATATCGAGTCGAGGTGTTTATTTGAGTTCGAATGGACCTTCAAGAAGAGCATTTGTCGACTCAAATACTTCGTGAAAACGAAAAAAAGTTGACTTCATATCGACTCGAGGTGTTTATTTGAGTTCGAATGGACCTTCAAGAAGAGCATTTGTCGACTCAAATACTTCGTGAAAACGAAAAAAATTGACTTCATGTCGACACGAGGTGTTTATTTGAGTTCGAATGGACCTTCTAGAAGAGCATTTTTCAACTCAAATACTTCGTGAAAACGAAAAAAAGTTGACTTCATATCGACTCGAGGTGTTTATTTGAGTTCGAATGGACCTTCAAGTAGAGCACTTGTCGACTCAAATACTTCGTGAAAACGAAAAAAAGTTGACTTCATATCTACTCGAGGTGTTTATTTGAGTTCGAATGGACCTTCAAGTAGACCATTTGTCGACTCAAATACTTCGTGAAAACGAAAAAAAGTTGACTTCATATCGACTCGAGGTGTTTATTTGAGTTCGAATGGACCTTCAAGAAGAGCATTTGTCGACTCAAATACTTCGTGAAAACGAAAAAAAGTTGACTTCATATCGACTCGAGGTGTTTATTTGAGTTCGAATGGACCTTCAAGTAGACCATTTGTCGACTCAAATACTTCGTGAAAACGAAAAAAATTGACTTCATGTCGACACGAGGTGTTTATTTGAGTTCGAATGGACCTTCAAGAAGAGCAATCGTCGACTCAAATACTTCGTGAAAACGAAAAAAAGTTGACTTCATATCGACTCGACGTGTTTATTTGAGTTCGAATGGACCTTCAAGAAGAGCAATTATCGACTCAAATACTTCGTGAAAACGAAAAAAAGTTGACTTCATATCGACTCGAGGTGTTTATTTGAGTTCGAATGGACCTTCAAGAAGAGCATTTGTCGACTCAAATACTTCGTGAAAACGAAAAAAAGTTGACTTCATATCGACTCGAGGTGTTTATTTGAGTTCGAATAGACCTTCAAGAAGAGCAATTATCGACTCAAATGCTTCGTGAAAACCTCTAACCTTCGAGGTTAATGATTGAAAAAATTGTTTAATGCATATTTTGACATTCTAAATTATTCTATTTTTCTAATTCATGTTTATAATATATTATATTATAAACTTTATAAACATGAACTTGAAATATAAACATTGAAAAACATAATATTATGAGACATTATAAAACATAATATTATGAGACACTAGGGCTAGGTAGGTAGTTAGCTTTTTATAATTTTATAACTTCCCTGCTGTGAATAACTGAGAACAAAATCTTCTACTATTCTCTACTATTCTCTCTTTTCCTCTTTCGTCGGAATCGAACCTCAACCGAGTAAGAAGGAATTTGAATCTTCTTCTCGACATCGTGCATCGGAATACTGGCAGACCAAATTTTCTGGAATAAAGGTCATTGACGTTCACATCCGTACGGTTGACGTGCGGTGACTTCGTAAAGAATGAGGAAACCGACGAGAGATGGTCTTCTTGTTATTCTTTCATTGGTGTGTTGTCCAATTGTCTGAACAATATTTTCAGTGACAAACAATTTGCACTAAATATTTTTTCCCCAAGCGCGAGAGGACCTGAAACAACAAACTCAGCATAAGAAATAGGGCCACGAGGTCGCTATTGCCACTGTGTCATGTCCAGAAACCAGAAACTTTAGGGCATACCAGTCTAACAAAACCAGTAGTCAACACTTTTTCAAACCCAAATGATGTAAAAAAGGACTCACTTGTACGTGTAGACCCCAACGAAGTTTTCTCAAGAGAACCTAAACATTAAAAGAGTGAACGTACCTAAGGAGAGGGTCCGCTGGGGAAACGGGTGGAGCATAACTGAAAGGGAAGTTTTTTTAAAAATATATAATATATATTTTAAAAAAAACTTCCCTTCCAGTTATGCTCCACCCGTTTCCCCAGCAGACCCTCTCCTTAGGTATATTATAGTTTATTGACCTTGCGTTTGTTACACATATTGCCAGCACAATTTTCGTTAGTTTTATTACATATTATAAAATTTTTTTCATATTATTATTTGTTAAATTTACATATTATTATTTGTTAAATTTACATATTATTATTTACATGACGTTAAGTACACTGATACATGTATGCCTCCACGGTTCATAAAGTTCAATATTTCTCTCATTTTTCTCAATTTGACAGTTCTCAACAATGCACACAAATCCCGGTCCTGTAGCACCTGTCCCCATACACCTCTTTCCTCCTCGTAGAAATGGCAATCCATTATCCTGTGGACCATATCCTCCTCGACATCACAATGGACACAATTTGGTGAGTCCGATACTCCCACCATGTGCAGACTGCGGTTGACGTTACCGTGATTAGTTCTTAATCTTACTATCCGGACAATGTCCTTTCGGTCCAAGGGAAGGCCAGAAAACCATGGTTTAGGGCGGATTTGGGGCTGTATTAAATACATAATGGTGGTATCCCTTGTGCAGCGATTCCTGGTCGTACCTGCAACCTTTCCACTCTGGAAGTGTAGCGTTGTTAGTGAGCTTTAGGGCGTCTGGGAGGGGAAGGGGAGTGTGAGAGTCTTGTTCCTGCAGAATCGTTCCATATTTTGCCGCACTGTCAGCTGTGATGTGGTACCATATGTAATTATCGGCAACACCTCTATGTAGGTTCTGGAGGGCCTGGCATGCTGCTTTGGAATCGGAAAAAATCACCATTTTGTGTGCACTGTTTTGTGAGTCCAATGTTGATCACCTTGAGGATCGCCTGGAGTTCAGCGCTGCAAAGTTCAGCGAAGGAAAGTTAACTAAGGCCACTCGTTCATATCTCGTACGTTGACAACGCTTGCGCAGAAAGAAAATGGTGCGCCTTGGGCGGCTGTACACCCCACCTGGTCCACGAAAGGTTAAATTATAGGAATTACAATTTATGGCATTTTTTAGTGGTAGTTTTGGAGTGTTAGCGGGAGTTTCTTATGATTGGAGGATCGTGGATATTGGACTAAAATTACCCAGAAAAGGCCATGACTAGCAATTTCGCATTATCCTTTTTGAGGCATATGTACGCACTTCTCGAATTCAGTAGGTCCTGGTGGGCCGTTGAAACAAACCTACAATTAGATCGGAGGAGGGGGAACCAGGAATGGTAAGTGCATTCGTGAGTATTAATTGACCTTGGGTCGGCATGAACTCATTAAAGGCGGCCGAGAGGGAGAAGCACGGAAAGGTCCCATTAGGGGTCGGTTACACGAGCCCAACCAGATTCCGTCGCACGAGTGGACTAATACAAGAGGAAGGGCACGAGAGGATCGTGAAATCGCGAATTTCGTGTTGGCGACTACTAGACTCACTAGGAGATTGTCGACGGTAGAGGAGCGGGTCGCTTTTATAAGCAGTCGGGACGGGAGTGGGAGGATTGTAATGACTGAAATGATCAGCGGGGATCGTTCATTTGCATCTGGTCTCCCCCTCTCCACCTCTGAGGTCAGCAGTTGACGACATTACTAAACCCTGCTCACTCGGCTGGCGGTCGCCCCTAACGACCGATCACTCGCGATGATTCGACAACAGGACTGGAACAGCTTGGAATTGTGTGGATAACGAGATGTTATCTTATCTAAGAAGCCCTAGATACCATTTAAAACAACACATATATCAGACGACACATTACACATTGGACATCCCGCCGGGGGTGAATTCTACAACTAATTTGTGACTAAAGATGCCCTATGACTCATATTTTTTAATTCACATGAAACCCGAGTTTTTGATTTATTATCTTCGATAATGAACCATTAGAATCACCCAAAGAAAACAATTTTTTAACCCCACCACGAAATTTGTTGGTTTACGTTTCAAGATACGGAGATTCAGAAAATCGAATAAAAAACTCGGCGCTTCGCGCCTCGCCCGGACCCCCCGGATCTTTTCTCTTCTATACTTTGTATAGAACGAGGTATTTGCTATGCAAAACATGAATAATGTTTTTGCGTCCCGTTTTTTATTTACTCAGGGCTGTATCTCAGCTTCTTCGATATTTACAGCGGTTTTGGCAGTATATAATTTATGCATAAATTAAAGGCTTTCCAACGAATGGAGAACGATTTTTGTCCGTTGAAAACTAAAGAAGTTTCATTTCCCTAGAAACGGCTCGGTTGTACGTGAAAATCATTAAAAATCTTCGTGACATAATTTCGTGACTTAAATTTCGTTACGCTTTTCAACTCTGGTAGGCCACCGCAAAAACATTATTCATGTTAAAAATGGATTTCTTGAGTTTGTCCCATCATTTCTGTAGGCACCCTGCATGAGCGGTTATATTTTCAAATATTTTCAAATGAATTTAAAAAATTAAATTTGAATTTCAATTCAAAACTCGAATGTACGAGTATCATTAAATGTATCATTAAATAAATTTTATTCTACGCGCTCAAAGAGCGCATTGCCGTTAGCAAAATTAAAACAGACCGAGAATTGCGGGAGAATTTTTAAATGTAAATTATGCTAACTTTAAAGCGAAACGTGGTGACAGCATTTGGATCTATTTTAGGTTGAATTGGTCTCGAGCATTTCTTTTTTTTTTTTTAAATAACTTTATTGAAAAACTTTTAAGAATTTCATTACTTTACAATTAATTAGATCATTGCTATAAATATTATTCGAACTAGGTACAATTACACGTGGGTCAAGGTTTCTACCCAGTGGTGGTTCCTTAAATAAATTTTTTTTTACAAGTAAATAAATTATTATTTCGTAAATACATTAAGGAGAAAGAATATTATGTACTAATAACTTATA
The DNA here is from genome assembly GCA_963920205.1 of Stenodema calcarata. Classification (NCBI taxonomy): domain Eukaryota; kingdom Metazoa; phylum Arthropoda; class Insecta; order Hemiptera; family Miridae; genus Stenodema; species Stenodema calcarata. The sequence goes on from OY986058.1 coordinate 5,417,063, forward strand.
AGATAATTGATGCAACTCACAGCTGGAGAATTGTTGTTCCAATAGGCACTTCGAGTTGGTTCAGTGCTACTCAAGAAGATCCACTGGTCTTCTTCTCTTGAGCCGTCTGCCAGTTTGCTGGGTCAGCAAACGTTCACTGAACATTCACCGAGCATTTCTGTCACAAGTTCGTCGGCCGTACAAAGAATTAACGACGAATTGACATAATGAAAACTCGGTGTAACTCTTCGGAGATGCGTTATTGTGTGGCAAACACAAAAGGCAGATGAAGTGGTTGTAGGAGTTGGGGTCAATGAGTTGGCAAGGAGATGAGGTACTACTGGCTGGTGGTGGTGTCGGAGGGGAGGGGGGGGGGCAATAGGACTTACAAGGGGTCCATGAGAGGAGGCCAAAGGGTCCTGAAAAGGATGGCAAAGGAAGCCAGTCCTGAAAACGGGTAGAGGATACTCAACTGGAGTGGATGTCTCTCTTCCAACCTCTCGCTTTTGTCTCAGCCAACCCACTTCACGGTTTCCTCCACTCCCTCACAACCGAAATCCACCTCCCTTCACCGTGACTTTTTGCTACCGGCATCCTTTTGTTACAAACGCCTTTTTTCGAATTTTTTTCTTCTTGTTTTTCTTTCAAACAAATGTAACCTGCCAAGTCTTTATTAGAGCGGCTCACCTTTCCCGTTTTTATTCTCTATAACCCTGGATTACCACCCCTAGGTCGATTCGACCTATAAATATTTTCAAGCTTTCAGAAACGTATGTCAGAACCACTCCCGGGGCTTGGGAACCGAGTTATGTACTCTTCAGTTAGTAGTGCTTGTGCTATGAAGTGGAAGGATGTGCAGTTCATATTCCGAGTGAGTACTGGCTCATTTTCCATTACATAGGAGGCCTAATCGACCTACAGGTGGTAATGGCCGCTCAATCCGTGTAGGTCTATTTGACCTGTAGTTGGTAATAACCACTCATTCTGTGTAGGTAATTTTGACCTGCAGGTAGTATTCTAATAGACAATATCGTTTTGTCCCTCTTGCTCCAAGTACATTTCAACATCCGCACAAAAGTTGCGAGGATTGTGCACAATGAAACGATTGATTCAGGTAACTGTAGTGAGGAGTTACCAACCACCTACACCTATGTTTACTGAAATAAAGGAAGAAAACTGAGTTAGGAATTATGTAATCTCTAAATTTACACAATTATTTAGTCAAATATCCTATTTTCCTTAGTTAACAACAGTTAGTTTCTGTAAGTGTTTCTATATAATTTTCATCCTCCTGTACAATCATTCAAATTCATATTCCCCGCGAGTGTCTTTAGTTTCACCAATCCATCGTATATATTTATGTATGTGTCATTTCAGACGATAACTCTCGATAGAATTGAGATAAAAAGTTCAAATTCGCACAAAAAATCTGTGTTGGCAGTCGAAAGGCTAAGTCCGTAGATGGGCAGAATCGGGCCACTCTGAGGGGGGGTTTTGGGGTTAGGAGGGGGGGGGGATCCCTCATAAATTCCAAAAATGAACCAGTCTGACAAGTGACACCACATTTTAAAGGTTTTTTTTAAATGCTGAACACGATGGTGAAATCAGAATTGCGATATCGCATTCATGGTTAGTATTCTGTAATCTGTTGACGGAATGTCATATCGCAATTCTGACTTTGTCTTGTTCAGCGTTGAAATTTCCGAGAGCTGAGGGGGGTTTTGGGGAGTTGGGGGGGGGGGGGGGGTTACCCATAAATTCAGAAAATGAAACGGTCTGTCAAGTGACACCTCATTTTTACACGCTGAATAAGATGGGGAAGTCAGAATTGCTAGATCTTACAAAATTAGACAAGTAGGTGCTCTCGTAAAAGAAACACTCGCTGCGGAACAACTACGAATCTGTGAAACGACAATACGTGCGACTTACGGGGTTCCTATTGCTGTGTTTCACAGATACTCACCGTGATTCAAACTGCGTCACCTCACTGACTTGTGGCTTACAACAAGAAGTAGTGATGTGATTGAAGATTTAATAAAACGCTGTTGACTCAATTGACTGAAGAAGACTGAAACACGAACAAACTTGCAATCGGACGATATGAAAATTGGGACTGAAAGGAAACATGTTGTCGGGCAAGTGAAAAGAGTGATTTGTGAAACGGATTAAGTGACATTGTGAATGATGGGTGGGAACGGGCTGACCAGATTACCGATCAATTCGGTTGGTACAAAGAAGACTAATGGACCTCGTATAGTACGCTCAATGGGAGAAAAAACATTTTTCGTTTCAAGCGTCGTCGTAATGAAAAATACAGTGCACTGCAATTTTCAACGTTGCATTCTTCATTCGTTCGATATTTCTTCCAAGTTATTTCCGTGGCTTTTGTTCATATTCCATGAGAGTTTCGAGAGCTCTCGCCCCCCGAATCGGATTAGCCAATCAACTCGAAACATCCTTCATAACACATGCGGATGTGATCATAACGATTTCACGACAGGGCGTCGGATGCTGGCCGGGAAAGGGCCCTCGAAAAGAGGCAATCCGACCTAACCGAATGAGGAGATGAATCTACCTCCGCCCACAAGAAAGAATGAGAAGAAGGAGAAAAAAAGGTTAAAAAAAAAGAAAAACAAAGAGAAATAGACTCAGGAATAAGCCATAAGATGGAACGGCTAACACACCAGGTGGCGGGAAGGTCTTGTAATGGGATGAGAATCTTCCTTATTCCCGCTTCCTACCGACCTCTATCGCCGCCTTGGGGCCCACACGGGTTTTTCCTTCCAAATTTCGAACAATCGTCTCTCAGAGTTACTCGGCTTTCAACGAGTCTAATCGGAAAGCCTCTTCTCAATAAACCTTCATCCTTTTCTCGGAGCGAATTCGATTTCGGAAAATGGTATTGGTTCTTCACTCGTATTGGTTTGTAGAGCGTCGCGAAAGATGTTGATGGCGTCAAGTCCACTTTCGAAATTGCTCAAAATCGTAGCACCAAGTTTTCCGCTGAGCGATTCTACAATTGAAATTTTGAATCCCTACAACTCGATTTAATCACATAAATCGTCATTAAGCGCACATATTCTGAACTATCAGTGTACAACAAATTGCTCATTTACAAGCAAATCCTAAAACCTGTGTAGACTTATGGTATCCAGCTCTGGGGCGAAACAGTAAGATTATAAAACTTTCCTGAACAAGGCACTTAGGAGTATTCACAACGCCCCTTGGTACCCCAGCAATCATGACCTCCATCGAGACCTCAAGATGGAATCTGTCAGCGAAGTAGCAAAGCAACATGAACAGCGGCTCCATGATCACATGAATCCGGAAGTTCTTCGTCTTCTAGACAACTGCAACGTCATCCGGCGGCTTGATAGAACAAAACCTCTTGATCTTGTGGTATGACAATGTGACAAGTGTAGCGATTGAGTGTTCTGACTTAAAGCCACTGGGAATATCATAGGAGCAGCTCAGTTGTTACGTTATTGATATGCCAAATATATATAGGTTTGCAACAAGATATGAGGCCTTCGGAACAGATGCACCAGAGCCGCATCTGAATGCCTTCTATATGAACTAATCATTCATCACTTTACAGTAACTCAAGTAACAACATGTGGGTACTTTTAAAAGGTTATTATCCGTTGGTAATGACCTCAGCTACGGCACCTCATACAGAAAATCTGGAGTCCAATATGCAGAGGGACTTGACATTTGGGACGAATTCTGACGGACTTGTTCCGCTATTTTCTATCCCAAACCATCTCCAACTGCTGTGAAGCCACCATAACCACCCCTAAGCTTTCCAGAGATGATTAACTCTTCAGAAATTAAAGTCACAGTTTCACGTCGAGGCCAAAAAGCACTTCTTTGTTCTGTACGTATTCTAAAATTCATCTTCGTTAGTCTTACAACGACCTTTATCCTGGTCAAGGTAGAACATCCGTTCTTCAGGAATTAGCGCTGTCAGCTGATTTCTCCTATCCTGACTTGTTATTCCACTATATACATATTTTTCGTAGGTATTATACATATTATATAAGATTAGGTATACATATTGTAGAAGATGTACCTAATTGTAGAAGATGTACCTACATTGTATAAGATTGGATAATTACAGATGCCTCGATTGCACATAAAAGTTGTTGAAGTTTTTAATCTTCCTGAGGGTGGCCTATTGGCCTATTTGATATATTCATCCCTCTACTTGACAAGAACTACACGATGCGGCTACGAGAGTTCGACCAAATAGCCGAGAGGTGGTTTTTAAAATAGAGGTAAGACAAGTGTTGAAACGTAACATGTAATCGCAGCAATATATAGGTACCTAGCTACTTTGTCAATAGTAACCGACCATAATGAAAAAAGGAATTACTAAGAATTTTGGTCATCAATTATATAGAGAGCTGACGGGATTGATGTTGATTGGCCCTGAATCGTTCGGGAATTCCCGTTAAATAGCATTTCGCACCATTAGCTCCTGTCGGCGGCAACCCCAGTTTTGTATTATTTTCCGCAGAGGTAACGTTCAAGTAATCATCAGTCGGCCGAAACGTCAAACCTGCAATTTGCATCTGGAGATTGACTATTCAGCGTTGAGTGGTGGCGTCGCTGAGTGAAATAATGTATAAACGTGTATAAATGATTCTGAACGACCTCCCGTGACTTGATAACCCTGCAACGGCAGTAGAGGCCTCTTTATTCGATAGGCAATCCAATTTAATACTGTAGTACTCATGAAGTAAAAGGTTTGTTTGCTATTTATTTTCTTCGATGATTTTCATTCAATGTAATGCATGGTTCTTGTTCGCTGTATATAGAATTAATGTGTACAGAGTGGCTGTGTATGGTTTTCTCGCTCTGATTTAGTCGCAAAGTCACTATTCAACTAATGTCATTGTCAAGTTGTAAGTTTTTCATATTGCATTGGTTCATCGGTTATTTTCTCTTTCACTCGTATTGAAGAGTGTAGGGCCTATGTGACATTGTGCAATCCTCCTCTGCCTCTAGTCAAGAACTTAACCTCCCAAGGCTTTGGACCCCCTCATCTTCCAACACGAGCTTCGTCTCATATGGAAGATTAATTTCCACGACATTAATTGTACGACTCTGTATGTACTCGTATATGTGATGATTGCTATTATGACCAGCATAGTATTGGTGTTAAGGGCATGCAGGACCTAGGTCAGGAAGTTGTTGAAGGATATCTCGGGCTGTGATTGACTTGCAGTTTTGAAATGCGGGGGAGTTTTCCGCCTTTATAGAAATGCCAAGACATCCAAAAAGAAGAAGGTTACGAGGCATTTATCGAAAAATCGAGAAAAAAAATCGAAATTTATTTGAGACCCTGCTCCCTCATTTTACATGTTTTAACTGCGATATTTGCATTTTGCGGTCTATTAGCCCTTCCTAAATTGCCCCCTCGTCTCGTTTTTCCAGTAGAAAATTTAGCCACAATTTAAAAAAATTTATTTCATGAATTTCAAAAAACGGACCCCGTAGGGGCAATTTCTTACTAATACAGTGAATTTAGAAATTTATTTCAAAACTCTAAGTCAATCACAGCCCCAGATATCCTTCAACCACTTCCCGACCTGGGTCCTGCATGCCCCTAAACACCAAATCCCCAACATTGTAATTTGTATTGAGGAAATTTAATAATAAATAAATAAATAAAATAAAATCCATTATCCATGATTCCATATATCCACTATTGAGTTGATTTATCGCCGAAATTTGGAACGACTGATATTGACTCCCCGGAGTCTTACGTCATCAGAACTGGCAGATCTTTTGAACTGAGAACCCCATTCTTGGGATTTTTTTTTTCTCTTTCTTCTAACTCACTCCGCAGAAAAATGTTGGTTTCTGAGTTGAAAATAAGTTTAACTGCGAATCTCCAAGTTCTTTTTGATGTTTATTTCCACACATTAATTTGTTACAGTTCTGCGGGTGGCGAGATAACAATGTCGCGAAGACTTTTCGTGAACTTCTGGAGAATAAAAAAAGGAGGAAAACCGTAGGGATGGAGATGGAGAGGACAATGGTGGGAATGGGTGGGGAGGAGGAGGTCGGGAGAAAAAGGAGAAATTTCAACTCCCAGTTTTCCATCCATTGTCCAAGTCGTGAGCCAAACCCTAAGAAACTTTCTCTAGCGAAAATTTTCAATTCATTACATCTTCTAAATGTGTTAGAGCTCCGGGCACAAAGGGCCCTATTGAATGCCGGGAAGGCCTCTTGGTTCCTCAGTAATGGGAGAGAAACGCTTGAGAGGGAGGAATTATTCGAAGATTAACCGGCGCAGAGAGATACAGTGGTCAGGTAGGGCTGTTCCTTACTTTTGACTCCCTTTTCAAATTGAATAAAGCCCAACTTATGAGCTCCCGCGAGGACGGAGAAAGCAGGTGTTCCTGGAGAAGGGGGTTCGCCGAGAGAAACCCATTACTGCGGATGATGGGGTTCGGGATTGTTCCCAGCAAACTCCTGGAGGTTTCCGACCGAAGTTTATAGAAGAGAAACACTTGCTTCGCTATAAACTACTGTATCAGTGGTATTGTTACCGCTGTAGCCGTTCGGAGGGAAGAGCGGGGTCTAGATTGATTAATATACCGCCGCCTGTGATTGTTAAATACGAGATACTTTGGAGATGCGAATAGCTTGTTTCTCATGACTCGGACTTCATTTTGATTCTAACTTAAATCCGTCGGAACTTCATCGGTGCCTAACCATCTGTTGGAAGAAGTTAATTTCGTGCATCATGACCTAATGAGTGTATTTTTGAAGTTACAAAATCGATTCACCCGTTATCAGTCTTCGTTCCAACATTTTCCACAATTTCTAGCGGTAAGAATCCTAATTTGACAATATTACCCTCAAACGTTGCCCTCGCAACGTATGTCAATACCACACTTTTTCCCATTTTAGTTGGTTTTTACGTTTGTTATTTGAGAAGTTTTAGAGTAAATTAACCTCAACGTATTTTATGAAGTTTTGAAGTCAATTCAGGATTCCAAACGTCATTGAAAAACTATACCAAACACCTGCCACCCTCTACCAGTCTATTGACGGCCTTTCTACTTTGACGCTCTTCTTAATCAATATAATCAATATACCTGACAAAAATATAAAATGGTAGTTATTTCAATTCATCGAGGGTGGAGTGGCAACAAGACCTACCTCAAATGGGGCTGAACAACACGGCCTACCTGAGATAGGGCTGTTCAACATGGCCTACCTCAAATAGTACAGAATAACGTGGCCTAACTGACATTTTTAGGCATATTGACTTTTTTTATTCAGCGAGATACAAATTAAAATTAATTAAAATTATTCATCATCCCGTAAGTTGTGTGTACACTGTATAGCACGAGTATATTGAGACCCAGAAGTGTCGATAGTTGCAAACATTCCCGTATGTGTTCCCGAATGTTAGAAATAAATAGTTTTTTGTGTCTCCTGTAAATTTAAAGAAAAAAAACCCACTTAGGCCATGTTGATCAGCCCCATTTGAGGTAGGCCATGTTGATAAGCCCCACTTGAGGTAGGCCTTGTTGATCAGCCCCACTTGAGGTAGGCCTTGTTGCCACTTCATCCTCGTAATAACAAACTAGTAGCATTTTAAAAATGTTCATCGACGTTTTTTCAAATTAGGGTTTCTCTGATTCATGAATAAGATGAAATATTACTGATGGAAAGTAGAGTCTTTGATGGAAGGTAGTATCCAACAAGTAGGTATCGATATCGATCAATTCCATATGATTTATGTATTCGGAATCAGAAGAAGTGTTGGCTGTGCTATTTGATCATTTACCCTTTTATTATTTTGTTTCGGTTACTAATGACTGCCTCCCAATAATCAAATATTGGTTCAATAAATTACTAGAGAATGTCTAATTCAGTCGGCAATTACTAAATAGATTCATTTCAACTTTCATAGATTTCATAGATTAGGGTTTCAACTTGTATGCAGTATCTCGTTCGATGGGCGTTAGGAACTGGGCCGCTAAAGGTGCGATCTTATTTCATGGCAGTCATGCCACAGATGCCTGCGCTCTGAGCCACCTTTTCTTCCATGTACTTAACAATCTTATTTCGACTCGGATTTTCCCTTTAGAGATTATACTTAACTTATACATAAGAACCCAATTAGGTTTGAATCAAATTCAAATCAAAGATTTCGTTTTTTTTTCAAGATTTCCCCGAAGAACCTGATGAGCTTGTCGAGGGATTTGATTATATCAGAATGAATAGGCAGAAGGCCGCATTCATGTTTTCACCGGGGAGTGACTGTATAGACAGCGACCCTGATTTATTTTATTTTCATCTCGTTTAGCGCCTTTTTAAGAAGAGAAGGAAGGAGAAAAAAAGTAATAATAAGAGTAGGAATGCAACAAAAGAAGAGGCGTCGGAATATAAAAGATTTCCCAAGAGCCTTGTTCTTAATATCAATAAAATACTCGGAGGTGGGTTAAGGGGGGGTTCACTCCTCCGGTCCCTCAAGTGGATCTGGCACGTACCAAACGACCTACTTACCCCATTCCTTTCCCTTTATTTTGCATCCTAGTTTTCTTATTTGAGTAGATAGCTCCGGTACGAGAAGACGACGCGAATTTGTATTAGACGGATCATAATTTATGTATAGATTATCCGTGCTGTTCAGATAACGGTTTTACCACATTCAATTCGTTGTAAGAGTTCTTCGGTAAGTACGTCTCTTTTCGCCAAATCGTGTCATACATCTATTGGCATAATTGCTATCAAATGTGTGAAACTTGATATGTATTCATATAAATATTATTAACGGTTATTAACCTTTTTTGTTTTGCACTCTTGTTTAAAAAAAATTTTCAGTTTTTTCAAAATAAAATTTGAAGTAAGTCTCGATAGAAGAAATAGTTTGTTGACACCCCCCCCCCCCCCCCACAACAACATTCTGGTTTCATTATTATGTTCGAACCAGAAATGTTAACTAGAAATGTTGTAAAACAATTTAATATTAAATAAAAAGAAGTAAAAACTACTGTGGTAACATTCAACACAAATTTCTGCGATTGTCCCAGTCTCAAAAAAAAAATCTCTTAGATGGAAACCTACTCTAATACATTCCTAACAATAGCACTAGTGCTAATAAAAATATAAAAAATTAGAACCAGGTTGAAAAATTGAGAAAACTACATCAAAACCGTTTCTAAAACTTCGATTGCATTTTTCTCGAAAACAGCTTTTTTGCAACTCAGAGGTTCAAAAAATGATAACTGTTCAACTGATTAAGATAAAGAAAATCTGAATACGGCATCGTGTTCAGAAGCTTCTCGTCTCTCAGGAATGACAGTAAACCCAATTTCAAAATTCGGAAGCTAAGGTAGGTATGTTTTCCTATGGACGGTCACAAATCGTGTATTAAGCTCAAGTATGTAGTGTAAGCTGACACACCTGTAGCGTGACCAAAAATGGAAAAGTGACTGTGCGTCAGTTACATAAACGCCAACACGGGTACGGGTGACGAAAGGAATAACACTTGTAACAAATAAATGGAAATATATTGAACTCAAGAAATACGAAATATGAAACAAATGAAATATACTCAGCTTGGTGTAACTTAAACTAGAATACGTCTCAAGTGACTGGTACTTGGAACCGTACTTGTCGTGACCGTGCAAGGTCGGTATCAAGTTAGAGTGACGTTAAATGAGGCCAGGGCTGTCCATATGAACAGGTCCCTGGGTGAATAAGCAAATAGAAAGATATGAATGAAAGATTTACAAAGGTAAACGTAACCGTCCTACTTGGGTTACGTGTAGCTTAATGGAGGTGACTCCTATGTGTACTCAACGTCCCTATCTGGCCAGAAAAGGTGTAAATATAACTCACAGTACTGAGATCTTGTAACTGCTAGCACTCGGACGGGCTGTTCTTGCAGTTCACTGTCTGTACGCGTAATGTCACTACTGTCGTCGTAACTGACGCTTCTACTCACAATCACGCTCGGAGGGCGTCTGTAAAACTGAAAGGGATTCACAACTGCTAGCACTCGGACGGGCTATTATCGCAAGGAGAGGTTTTGCTGGACTCTGTTGTTAGCCCTCAGCGCTGGGCTTAAATAGGTCGCTGGAGGGGGAAACGTCTGGAGGCGATCTGTGGTGGGGGTCGCCTGGTAGCCCTCATCCAGTGGCGCTCTTCTGGCGGCCGCGCGGTCTATTAGTCTGACGGCTTACACTCCCCTCCCTCCTGGGAGCCGGCGTCCTCGCCGGTAACCATAGATTCCCCGAAGATTGGTGTTGTCGTCGATCAGTGCCCAAACAAGTGAGTTGAAGCGAGTTAAATTTTAATAGGAAGGTTAAATCAAATAGTTAAGTCGCTAAATTTAGTTACAATTGTTAAATTGTATAAGTATATGCACAAAAGGTAAGTACTTTTTACATTAAATTTGGTTATAATTAGCAAGTTTTACAAAAAAAATATGCACAAAAGGTAAGTAAAAGATTACAAGAATTACAAGAATTGCAGGTAGCAGAGTAAGATATAAATCAGCAAGTCAAGGTCCCGAGAGTAAGCTACACCAAGCAGTAGATAGCTTAATTTCTTAAAATTTTACTAAATTGTAAAGTGGTTCATATATCAAGAAAAAGGGTGTATGTACGTGTAATTAATTACAAAAAGGTGTATGTTAATTAAAAAGGTGAAAAAGGTTAATTAAAAAGGTGGAATTAAAAAAAGGTGTATGTTTGTGTAATTAATTACTAGACAGGTTAAAGGTTACCGTCTTCCTTTTTCCTTCCCCGTAGTCTACGGCGTCCCCTTGGGTAAACAGTGTCCCGTGTAATTAAGTTGTCGCAGCGTTGTATGGCTTTAGGGTTACGCGTCATCGTATGCGTACCCTGTGTCACCGGTTCGTCATATCCATGTATAGGTGTAGAAGTATGCGTCACTGGGTGCGTCACTTGCGTCACCGTCACCACCGGCGTCACCTGTGTCACGGGTATCTGGGGCGTGTAGGTAGTTCTTTGGGTTGGCGTCACCTGGGGCGTCACCGTCGTCACCGGCGTCACCTGTGTCACGGGTATCTGGGGAGTGTAGGTAGTTCTTTGGGTTGGCGTCACCTGGGGCGTCACCGGCGTCACCTGTGTCATGGGTATCCGGGGCGTGTAGGTAGTTCTTTGGGTTGGCAACACCTGGGGCGTCACCGTCGTCAATGGCGTCACCGTCGTCACCGGCGCCACCTGGGGCGTCACCGTCGTCACCGGGTGCGTTACTTGCGTCATTGGTCCTTGGTAGGGTTGTATCAACTCAGGAGCAAGCGTCACCGGGTGTGTCACTTGCGTCTCTGGCCCACCATGTGTGTGTGTTGGGTCAGAAGTGACCGTCACCGGCACTCTGAGAGAAAAACCTTGAATGGACTCAATAACCGTCGCTAAGCATTCTTCCATCACCTCCTCGTTGGCTGGATCTTGAAAGGTGATGCTTGCTGTTGAGGCTCGTGACTGTGGGCGTCCTCCTATGGCCAATGGTCCAGTTGACACGTTTCGTACCCCAGGTGGATGTGAAATGGGTAGAAGGCTCCGTTTCTTGATACAGTCAATCTCGAGATGTTCGTGTACCCCACAGTAATTGCAGAAGATAGTCTTCTGTGGGTTGTGACTGCAGTCCACGGGGAAGTGTGACATGTCCCCACAAAACATGCACGGGAACCTGGGGTTAGGTCTTGGCGTCTTGGCGTCACGTCGTCCCGTCATTGTCTTCTTTGGGTCCCATGGATCTATCTCCATGACCATAGAACGCGGTATATTCGTCCCCCTGTAATCACTGGCGTCTGAGTGTAACCTGGGCCCGTGGTCAAACAGGCGTGACAGGCGGATCAATGTAGCATTGATTGTGTCCAGTACGTCGGGTGACGAACCGTTCCCCCCGTTCCTCTGAATTCTGGGCATAGTGAAATGTGTGATTTAAAATGAGTGACTGAAGTTATAGGGTTACTGTCCCCCCTGTTGCAAAGTAAGATTGTGTAGTGTAACAAGGAAAATGTGTAATCAAAAATACGTCAAGGAAATGACGGTGTATGATATTCTGTGTGTGTGACTCTGTTGTTGTTTTGCTTTCTTCTCGTCACCTCGTGTCGGCGTAACTGGATTCGTGCCTGGGCTTACCAGACAAAAATCCCACAAGCTGCCACCAATATGTAAGCTGACACACCTGTAGCGTGACCAAAAATGGAAAAGTGACTGTGCGTCAGTTACATAAACGCCAACACGGGTACGGGTGACGAAAGGAATAACACTTGTAACAAATAAATGGAAATATATTGAACTCAAGAAATACGAAATATGAAACAAATGAAATATACTCAGCTTGGTGTAACTTAAACTAGAATACGTCTCAAGTGACTGGTACTTGGAACCGTACTTGTCGTGACCGTGCAAGGTCGGTATCAAGTTAGAGTGACGTTAAATGAGGCCAGGGCTGTCCATATGAACAGGTCCCTGGGTGAATAAGCAAATAGAAAGATATGAATGAAAGATTTACAAAGGTAAACGTAACCGTCCTACTTGGGTTACGTGTAGCTTAATGGAGGTGACTCCTATGTGTACTCAACGTCCCTATCTGGCCAGAAAAGGTGTAAATATAACTCACAGTACTGAGATCTTGTAACTGCTAGCACTCGGACGGGCTGTTCTTGCAGTTCACTGTCTGTACGCGTAATGTCACTACTGTCGTCGTAACTGACGCTTCTACTCACAATCACGCTCGGAGGGCGTCTGTAAAACTGAAAGGGATTCACAACTGCTAGCACTCGGACGGGCTATTATCGCAAGGAGAGGTTTTGCTGGACTCTGTTGTTAGCCCTCAGCGCTGGGCTTAAATAGGTCGCTGGAGGGGGAAACGTCTGGAGGCGATCTGTGGTGGGGGTCGCCTGGTAGCCCTCATCCAGTGGCGCTCTTCTGGCGGCCGCGCGGTCTATTAGTCTGACGGCTTACAGTAGTATCTCAACTGAAGGTATTATTGCATCTAACTTCAATAAAATAAACATAGCAATAAATTCAGTTTTAAGTATAAACAACATTTAGTGACGATACAGTCTTATGAACTGGTTATTCTTATTTTTCGTCACCTATCGGAGGTTGGAATTTATCGTGGGCAGTTTGCATTTGACCCTTGAAGCTCTGGACAGTTTTGGCGAATTGTCAGTCCAACTTGTCTGCCTTCTTCCGCTTCCTCTTTCTCTCCTTCTGAAATTAGCTGTAAGTTCTTGTACTTCTTTCCTCGGGTACATAATAGGTCCAAAATATTGCATCTTTCTTTTCTTTGTTGTTTTAATAATTTCAGTGTTTTCCCCCATTCTTCTCAAAGTCATTGTAGCATGCGAAATGTTGTGCTATCGTAGAATCCTGAACATCCCTTGGACAGACAATTTGAAAAAGTTATAAACAGGTTACGTCTTATATATTTCTCTGAAACGTAGATCACCACTTCCTGAAATAAGACCACGTAAGGACTGTAGTACCTACAGGTAGTATTCGAGGTTCGGATGAAGTTTCAATTTTCGAGTCGCCTCACGACTCGTTGAAGGTGGGAAATGACGTAGTGTCCCGAAACACCTCCGAACGAACACGGAACAGACCCCCTGACCGTCATGGGCGAAGAGGTTTTCGCCATGTTTTGACCCGTATAACCGCACTCCTCGACCCCCCCCCCCCCTATCTCACTTACTCCTTTGAATAATTCAACCGCCCCGGCGCGGTTTATATATCCAAGGCCATCGCTTATTTGAGCTCAGTCGCTAACCTTGTTCGAAGCAACAACCTGCGTTACAGTCTGAATGTTAATGTGCGGGTTGGGGTAGAGCTACCATACTCATCCCCGACCGCTCTACCTCATCTCGCTCGGCATCGCAATGGTGCATACTACCGTAAAATCCCACATCTTCCTCGTCAACTGCGAACAAATCGCTCACATATAAATTAAATTAACATCAGACGCTGAAAAGAGTAGGTACCAGTATGGGCCAGGAGCTTGATGTGGATATGAAATCTAAGAACACGGTAACGTTCCGCCCCGCCAAGCATACAAGTTGAGAAAAACGAGTGGTGCCAAGTGTATATTCACCGGACGTGACGCAACGCGTTTTTCAAGTATACATGAACTGATCAACATGAAATTTGGTGAGGAGTTTCTTGGTTTGGATAATAGAAAACACTGAAAGTTTCAAGCCGCTAGGTCTGGAGGGAGCCTGGAAACAAAAACAGAAATTGTAGGCTAATTACAGTAATCAGGTTTTCAGTAATGATAATCCTTACTGTAACATTACAATCCTTATAAGCCCCAAATTATATTGCATACCTTGAGATAGAATTGAACCCACTCACGGTGTTCACCCTACAACTGCACTTGAACTACATAGCGAAGGTAGCAAAGATGCCAAGTTCTCGCTTACCAAGGATTGTTGCTAAAGAGGTCGCGAGTGCAGGGGTGTTTTGGGCTCAGCAGTGGGGAGACCTTGTTACAAAATATGGCATTGCCAACAACTTAAGCTCATTCGATGGCTCGCTTCTTAAAGCTGACGTGGCCAGAATTTTGGCCAACTTAATTAATGACAAGAGAGCAAGTTACAGGGAAAGAGCAGAGACTCCCAATTCTTATACTCTATACCGAGAACTGGACCCTAATGTCAAACCTGCCAGCCTACTCAGAGCTTTAAATCACCCAATGAGCACACTCAGATGGCTATTCCAACTGCGATCTGAGGTATTATATCTGAATTTCAAACCATACCTCGACACCCATTCTTCAGCAGAACAGTGTTCAATGTGCAATCGGAGAGAGTTTGAAAGCACCTCTCACTTTTTGTGCACGTGCCCGGTGCTGGCAGAGTTCAAGAGGACCGCATTTTGTAGGGGTGTATTGGGGCGTGAAGAGGCGGGGCGATACCTTAACAGTCCACAAGATTGGCGAAGAGTCATCCGTTTCTGTACCTCAGCATGGCCATACAGAAAGATGCTCGTCGGAGAATTTAACTTTGAATAACAATGATGACCTGATGAAGATCCAAATGTGTGAATACTACACTACGCCCATTATATTTAACTCTATTTCTACCACTTTTGCTCTACCATTGCTTTTGGTTTATTATCTTCGATAATGAACCATTGGAATCGCCCAAAGAAAAAAAAATTTTAACCCCCCCTCAAAATTTGTTGGTTTACGTTTCAAGATACGTAGATTCAGAAAATCGAATAAAAAAAAATCCGTCCGTCCGCCGTACGCCGTACGCCGTACGCCGTCCGCCGTCCGAGGCACTTTGCCCAGTTAGCGTTGAGTTAAAATTACGAAATTTGGTTTCTGGGTTTGGACCAGCCCCACAATGATCCACGAAACTTTTCATAACCCTAGGTCAAGGGGAAGGGGTTCAAAACGAATTTTGAAATTTTGAAAATCTCATATCTCGAAAAATTCATATAGAACGGTATGTTTTTTATTTCATATTTAGATAGAGTTTGTTCCGTAGAATTTTTTAAGACCATCCGCAACTTTGTACGACCAGCCGTTCGTTCACAATGACGGCTCAAAGATTGTGCCTCACAACCCGAACAAAACTGTTGAAATACAGGTCCATTTTCATACTAACAAGCTCTTTGGAACATCATATGGCTTAAGTGATGTCGAGTTTGTTGTTCTGAGGTGCGTTTCGTGCTACGGAAATGAAGGTAATTTCGAATGTTTGTTGGTAGGTAATAATTATAGAAAAATTATTACCGACGTAGTATTAAAAACCCCAGAATTATATCGTATTAATTAATCATAATTAATAATAATTATTATTAATAATAAATACGAATTATCAATACCTAACAATAAATTATAATAATGATGTTGAGGGATGTCGAGGGTCGGTCAAATGAAAATTGATTTATGTGCCAACGTTTCGAAGAATATATTTCTTCATCTTCAGGGCAGGTTATGAAATAGAGTTAGACTCCAACAGGGAAGCTCCTTCCTCCAGATCACAGAAGTAATATTCATATGAAGATGAAGAAATATTCATATAAGTAATATAAGTAATATTCAATATTCAATATTCAATATTCAGTAATATTCAATATTCAATATAAGTAATATATAAGTAATATTCATAAGTAATATTCATATGAAGATGAAGAAATATATTCTTCGAAACGTTGGCACATAAATCAATTTTCATTTGACCGACCCTCGACATCCCTCAACATCATTCTTACTGACGGTCAACCTAAACCACCACACTAATTATAATAATTTTCAGTAGGTACTTACTTGATAAAATTGTTAATAATTAGTGATAATTGACAATAATAATTAATCTAACATTTAGGATCTAGACATTTAGACCTAGGGATCTAGACAGAAGGGTGATCTGTACAAAGAAGATAATGAACCGTTGTGTCAAGAATTTGCAGAGTTTTTTAATTTGTTTATTTTGTCATAACGAAAGCTGTTGAGTTCCTATATATTCACCATAGTATGTCGGCAAAATCCCGGAGGTTCACAGAACCATGTCGTACTTTTTATTAGGCACTATTAACCATGTACAGGTAACCTTTATTTCAAATCAACGTTTTTCTTCTTCTTCTTCTTCTAATCCTTCTAATATTCTCATGCAAATTTATCACACGAATGTGTGAAAATAAAGTCCTTATAAGGAAATAGCACGTGAATATGGTGTACTTTGACCTCGATGCCCAGATTCTTGAGAGAAAAAATGTTTCTGCTTCATGATTCCCTACGGTTTATTCAATTTGATGTGACAGATTCGGGATATTCAAATTGAACCGGCAGCCGGTGGGAGAACGTCATGAACTGAAAGGTTAGATGGGTAGCAGTGGGATCAGGTTTTATTGGAAGTTGATGGGAAATATTGACGGCTTTGTATTTTAGAAACAAAAGGAGGAACTTCGGCTCCCTCTTCGAATCATGTGCCATTTCAAACTGACCCCTTGAGACATGTCTGGATCGTGAGGGTTATTCTTTATATCGGGACTGCTGGCGGGGCGAGGGCAGTTTTTATTTCCGTCGATATCAATGGATACTTGATTCAGATGCGGGACGAGCGGAGAGCGGAATCAGAATATACTCGAAGAAATAGCGCGGTTTTCATGGGTCCTGAAGTGGGTTACATAGGACGATACATATACAGTTTGCATGAGGGTAATCAGCGGTGGGAAAACAACCCTTATTGTATGCAAGAGTACATTTTGATATGAACGTCACAATGAATAATCAACGAATTCTTAGGAAATCAACAGTGATCCAAACTGCTGGGAACGAAATAATTGGGATACTGAGCTATTACAAGTTCTACCCACCAGATATGTCAGTTATTTGCTCTATAGCTTACAAAAAATACGACCCGATTCCACATCCAATGTTCGCCTGAACCTGTAATTCGGTCGTTCGTGTCTTCCCTTATCCGCTAGCAATATCTGTCGTTAGTACTGTCGTTAGGCCCTCAGCTCAAAACCATTTGATCGATCTTGAAACCTATTTGGATAAACGCGTCATCAGTGTGATTGAAAACCCATTTGAGCCCTACATCAAAGGAATTCTCCAAGCTCTTGCCTTTTCGGTGTCTAGAATACGAGAATCCTCATGGTCATCTCATTCCAACTACGATTACGTTAATGTAACTGCGCACCGCCCTTTAGGACGAATTCAAAAAAGTGCTAACCTCTAGAGTATGAATTACAGAGATGAAGGAGAATATACCGAGAACCTTGTTGAATGCCAACTTGAGTAAATTTGACTTGTCAATTAAAACAAGCGAATTTTAACGTGGAAGAGGTTTTAGCCTTCACCTAACTGGCTGAAACTGTCCGTCCGTCCATTACGCTAATCTATTTCCATGCTAATTTGGTAACTTGACGCTGACCAGGCCCCGGATCAGCTGAGTAGCTCCTAAAGCTAATTTCTATGCTATTCGAACTTCTAAGCTGCAATTTGGCATGTAGCCTCCTTTAAGCAGTATAGGCACAGGATCAGCTGAGGGCTCCTAAAGCTAATTTCTATATTATTACCCTTATGAAGGTTTAATTGGGTATGTAGCCTCCTTAGGGCTTAAACTTAAAGCAGAAAAGGCCTAGTATCAGTTGAGGGGTTCCTACACCTAATTTATAAAAATATTTTTACACAGAAAAAACATAACGCTATAACGAGCAATTATTATCAGCACTCTGCGGTTGCGTTATAAAGGCCCATTTAAAACTATACCTACTTATAGACGCATTGAAGTTATTTAATTTTTATCGTTATTTGTCGAAGGGCCGAGTTTTTAAACTTTACAAAAGATGCAAATTTTTATTTTTATTTTTATATATTTATATACCAGATACCAATTTTTTCTTTAATAGAATTATTTATCCTTCTTGTACAATTACCCAACTCATAATAAATCCTTTTACTCTTGACAAATTTGGTAGCATCCCAGAAAAAATAAACAAGTACACAAGTTGGGAATTACTTATTGGGAATTATTCCAAAAAATTACTATCCAGATTTAGATGTGAACAGGGATAGGAATCACTTGCCGAAAAGTCCGTGTTATGCCTATTGAATGAAAAGTTGGAAAGAGCCAGTAGAAAATACTCGTATATTAGCGCAGATTACGAAGCGATTTCTATTAATCAGGGAACGTTGTAATAAGGACGACGAAGCGTTTTACAGAAAAATATATACAGGATTAGGTCTGTTTAAGGTTCATTACGGGATATAGATTGGATGTAATTGTTTAATACTTGAGATAAACTTCGCTCTTTTCTTCTCCGAAAGCCCGGTCGGGCTTTAAGGATATCGATGTCATGGCACCAAAAAGGCCGCGGGTCTCAAGAGTTTTTTCCCGCCCGGATTTAAGTCGAGACCCCAGTCCCCTAAGCCTCCTTACTTTCAAAACAATTGGAAGAGATAAAGGGCGATTGGCTGAAAGGATTGCAGGGTTGTTTAGAAGTTGCCCCCATCGAAGGAACCTTGGAGAGATAATTAATTCCTGATCCGCTCTCCTACCGTCAGCTTTTGAGGCAACCTAGAGGATTTGATCAGAAATTTAGAGTTTATGGTGTTAAGTGTATTCGGACATGGGTGAAATAAATACAAACGCAAACTGCGCATGTGCCAATTTGCTTGTGAACTTGAAGTAGGTGCTACTCTTATATGGGGATAGGCGGACCAAAACACTTGTATTCTCTGGGAGTCAAGATGACAATATCAGGAGAGCTGCTGAATCCCCTGATGAGCTCTGAGAGGTCACCACGACGGAATTTTAAGTCAGAAGAACTTCATAGTCCGCCAAAGTATTTATGCAGAAGACAGGAGCTCATCTGATCAGATTGTAGCAGTCTCACGAATATCAAAACATGTAGCGGATGAAAAGGATGGCGATTGGCGTAATTTTGACATTTTATGTCTTTACTCTGGCACATAACTCGAAAAACGTTACAGAAAAGCGTTACACGAAATCGTCACGAAAATTTCTGATGATTTTCGCTTACAACCGATTCGGTGCTACGGAACTTTATCTTCGCCAGTTATCATCGTACAAAAATCGTTCACCACTCGTTGGATAGCTCTCGATTTACCTAACCATATTACATACGTTAACCACTGTGGAGTGTTAAAATTTGTCTCCTTGATTCACCCTTTCCCTCAGATCACGTCAGAACACAAGCGACAGGCGGGCCACTACGTCAGAGCCTATGACGCACGAGCTTATGACGTCAGACGGCTGGCCGGAGGCCAACTAGTACGTCAGAGTCTATGACGCACGAGCGTATGACGTCAGACGGCTGGCAGGAGGCCAACTAGTACGTCACAGCCTATGCCGTAAGAGCCTATGACGTCAGAGAACTGGCTGGCTAGGTGATCGGGTTTTAATAAGCCTCTGGAATTCCGCGCCTTCATTTTGCATTCATTTACATCTTCACGTTGAAAAATCCTTCATCTTGTCGCTAATTTTATTTAGCATGACATTGTGATCACTACTTACACTAGGGTACAAGTTGAGTTATTTAAATTAATTTATCCCGACGATTCAACTATCTCAGGTAGTCATCCTCAGTGTATGTAATACCCATGACCGGTGTATGCAAGGATGGGTAAAAGCCCCTGGTCACTAAAACCGTGATGATGTGTATTGTGGCATTGTCGTCAGTCATTTCTGTCAATGTGGAGGAGATTCCCGGAGGTCTCTTTAAGAGAATCGGTGGAACTTGGGAAAAGATTTCTGAAATCTCGGAATTGCGTAGATGCAGCAGGGAAATGCTTAGCTGTTTCCGCTTCCCCATTGAAAATTTGCAATACTTCAGTAATTGTTGACACTGATGAGCAACAAGCAAGAAGCCGAAGTCTCTATTTTCAAAATGAGTTTATTATGGAACTTTCTAGATCAGATATAAGTTATACAGTATTGAAACGCGCAACTATTGAACCCTCTCCTAGCTTCCTGCGTACGTTCATAGTCACTTGGAAATGACGTATTCGTTCTGAAGAGTCTGCTGGAGAGTTTCGAGTTCATTACTCGTTTTGGCCTATCATATTGGAGAGTCTCAATAACACACACTGGTTTATGTGTATCATTCCCTATGTCCAAGGCGAGGCGAGGCAGGAGCTACAGGTGATCACTTGAAAAGAACGATAAAGGGATTAAGTGGGCTTATTCGCTTCCTCGGTCGGAATGTTGGTGCTCCACTTAATCCCCTCTCACTCGCCCTTCTGCCACTTAACCCTCTCCCTGCCACAATCCCGATTTGGAAAGGTGGAGCTTAGTGGGGAGTCCGCCTCCATCCAGACTCCGACGATCCCGACATTCGGATAACAATCCCTTCAGTCCTTTGTAATGTACAGCGACCTGAGGTCGTTTTGTCGCTGAATATAATTGGAATAACCGAGAGGATTTGAGATGTTCGTCATCCGTATAAAAGCTTGACTATCTTCACCACACCGAGTGACGTTTGTAAAAATGAACATTTCCGTTTAGATCAAACAGAGAAAATTCAATAATCCTACGCATGGAAGAAAAACAGATGAAATGAGCAAAAAAACAGAGGGCGAAACACATTCATATATCAACCTTTGACATAATAACCATAGAACATTTTTAATATATTGTACGAGTATTAAAGAAGGTCTATGGTTTCGGAGATTTCTTCACGGAATAATATGGTTATTCCTACGTTTCAACGCTTTATTTCTTCATTATCAAGGTAATAAGTAAATTACTTACATAATATTATTACACTGGCCAACAAAAAATAAAGTGAAGTTTGGTGTAGAGAAGACGAGGGTTTTTTGTGCTAGGGCTTTTCAGTGTGCTGAATCCAAATCTGAAGCCCATTTTTCGCTATCTTGTCTAGTTTGTGAGATACAGCTCATACGTATGTCTCTATTTTCTAGCTACACTTGAGTATACAAAATACCACTACCGAAAATCCCAATTAATTTTTCACTCCCAATCACTCTTTCTATGTTTTTCGAGGTATACAATCCGAATTGGAAACCCGATTTTTGCTATCTTCTTCCATTCCACAGAAAACAGCGGTAAAGTGGACAAAGTACACAAAACGCAAACCAAAAAACGTTAAGATTTTTTGAAGTGCTATTTTTAACACTCAAACGTAGCCAGAAAATGGGTATATGAGCTATGTCTCAAAAACTAGAACTGATATCGAAAAACGGGTTCAGGGTTTGGATACAGTACACTGAACCCCCCCCCCTTCCGCCATATCACCTCTGCACCTCACAACCATTTTTAATAATATCTATGAACCCAGCAAGCTCCTGTTTGTATGCAACGGATGATTGGCATCAGCCGAAGCGGATCCTCGGCGTTCAAAGGAAAACAACTGAAAAAATCTCAAATCTTTATTGAGTCCAGCTGAAGTTCTTAACGTATATGGTAGTATTAAAGATAACATTGATGGCTATGAATGATCCAATTACCTATTAAATTTTGATTCGACAAATCGACGTAACGTTACCACCACGCCAACAGCGCCAATCAGTTTTTTTTTGTCATTTTTAGTTTAGTGCACTTTTGGGAACCCTGAGTTGGGTATTACTGAGTTGGGCTCTCCATGCCAGAGCAAAAATACGTAATTTTTTGATGCACTTATGTTGCACTTAGAAAAAAAAGACCAGATTGGCGGTTTTGGCGTGATGGTAACGTTATTGTTGAATTTCTTCATTTCCATCCAGGAATAAGAAGTGGATGTTTATTCAAAAAATCCAAAATCATTCAGAGCGGTTAGGTAGGTAAATGTTTAAATGGTGCAATGACTCGTATTTCTCCATCATTGTTTCATTAATTCATATTTATCCCAGTTTCTGTATCATGGATTGATCCGCTTTGCGTTGGATCCTCCCTCTTCGAGCTATCTTTCACTTACAACTTCACCCCAGACCTGAACTGTCAGTTATTGTTGATACTGATGATGATTTGATCATAGAAACCGTTTTGATAGTGAAATATTATTATTATTGTCATTTTGATCTATTTCCTTTAAAAAATGTTTTCCAATTAAAATAGTCAAGTTCTATTAAGTTTGTTTTTGGTTTATTATTTTTTCCTCCCTTCTGCACTGGTGGAATATACTTTGGTGCCTCTGTGTACCTATCTCACCCCAATGATTCACTCGCCCATTACTCCCGACCGAAGGTTAAAGGTGTAAACTCAAAAATTGCCTCACTAAAAACTTTTATTCTTAATTACTCGTAAACAGTAAGGAGGGAAAAATTGCTGCCGTAAATCCCGAGTGTAGAAAAGAGCGTTTCCCTCGAGCCCGAACGCCCCAAAGTTAATTTACTCATAGAGAAGGGATTTATCGGTGTATAAAACTCCTCCCAGCACCCATTATGACGTTGATGGCTTATAATTAGGGTTAAATGGTGTGTGAGAAAACGAGTTGAACTGCTTTAAAAAGGATCCTTTTACTCGTCGTAGTTAAACAACTTAACCGAGATTCCCGGACCTCCCAGTTTCATGTAAATGAATTAACTTTGCCCCCTCCCTAACTAATATTCTCCCCACGATCACTCTGAGGTTCTCACATTGCAGACAATTAATTGGGGTACTTGAACCTACCTTAGCAAGGAACGGTCCCGACTCCCACTCGGAGGGCCAATTAGGTTTGTTGATGGGGGACACAGATTCCTAAGTTGTTTCCGATTCATTTAACTGGCTGGGGGTGGATTACTGTTTCTTGCCTGTTGATGAATGGTCCTATTACTTATATTAGAGTCTTTTCGCAGCCTTTCTGAGTCAGCTCAGTGCTGTAACTTGCAGAAAAAAGGCGGAATCTCGCGTTTCTCCTTAGAAACATCCACTTTCAACCTGTTAACTCCCCTTGACTTTCGCCCACGTCATCCCATCAATATTCACGGTGTTTTTTGAGTGATTTCGGTATGAACGAATCTGTTCATCCTTCGGAATGATGGATCGATTAAATGACGTTTGGAAATTATAAACTTTTAATCGATTCACCTTCTCGCCATTCATTCGTTCCTCTTGATTAGAGATTTCCCGTAATTAGTTCAATAAGAATTTATTACCACAATCTCATTTTTCTCCATCAGCCAAATGGCTCGAAGGGAGTTCGGTATTATCTTTTCCGTGTTCAGCGTCGAATGTAAAATGAGTAGATCATTATTTTCATCACCCACACCCAAGCTTATATGAATTGCGATAGATTTTGCAATTTCAATATGGAACTGTTCAAATGATATCCTTGAATCCTATTAATTTTTCGACTCGTAAAACAGTAGTTATTAATTAATAGGGTTGTGTTTACATTTTATTATTATCTAATAATAATTATCATAAAGATCAAATTTCACATAATATGTGACATAATATCATAATATCGGAGCGCTACTCATCGTCGTATATTCTCGGTACATAATATGTACCCGTAGCATGTAACCTCAAGTTGATGGACAAACCGGTCCTAGCATTGAATTAATTTAAACTACTTTAATGGCAATAAATCAATGGCTCGAACCCTCAGGAATATATTTAAATTTCATCAATTTCATATTAACGTTCATTGTATTATTATTTTTCTAAAAAGCATTCCATTTCCTTTTTCCAGTATTATGTAACAACTAGTGAATTTGTATTATAATTGTAGAATGTTGGACCAAAGAGAGCAGTACATAATACTATTATATGACATGAAAATCCCAAAATAATCAAATGAAACCTCGAAACTTTATGACGAGTTATGACGAATTATGACGAATCGGTAGGTACCGAGTAGTTTTTATTGTTGAATAATCATTTTCACGAGGGTTTTCATCATGAGGGTTTGAACTCCATCACAATTTGTTGGTTCATACTCAGAATACTTAGAATCCGAATATCGAATTTTAAAAAATCTGTTCGTGGCCCTTCGCCCATTTAATATAAACTGAGAATGATGAAATGCGGCCGAAGGATGATCCTTGAAACTTTTCATAACCATAAGTCAATAGGGGTTAGCCTTAGGAATATTTATGGCGGTATGGTTGTTTTTTTTTCTTTTTGATAAAAACGTCAATAGATTTTCATTTAGAGTATTTTTATAAACCACCCGGAGCGTTTTATGCCGGCCGTTCGTTCATATTAAGGTCTTGTTGGTAGAATGAAAAAAAAAAAAAAACATCAGATGTTGAAGATTCTTCAACATGAGCTTGAATCAAACGGTAAAACTTCAAGTTTTTATACAAGCGAACGGCTTGGGGCTTAGTTAGAAAATTACCTCTACCCCTCACTCACTGAGTCTTGACACATACTCGAACGAACACAATCAATTTTTTTGCTTTCTTGAATGGGCAATTCCAGTCAATTTTTTTTATTATTTTTTTTTTTTTTTTCCAAAGTACCTTGTCTAATGTTAGTGAAAATCGGGTCCATTTGCCAAGAAATTGTTCACAAAAATTTAGGAAAATAAAAGAAAATTGGTAGTTTGAAAAACAGGCGGGCGAGTGACCGGGGTGTGACGTCAAAAACTTCACCATTATGGATACTAGATTATGAAGCAATCCCTGCATAAAGCATCCACGGATTCCTGTGGCGTGCGGAAGGTTCAATCCTTGTTACCAGAGCGCCTACCAGCGAAGGTTGTGTTACCAGGTTCAAATCCGTCTACGATAGTATTTTGCCTCGGCTTTTTCACACTAGAGCTGGATGCCATTTAATTTCTTAACACAGGGCACTCGGATGAAAAATAAAAAAAGAGAGATGAAAGAGATGAAAATCAATTTGTTATGGCGAACGGCGATAATCAAGCGATAATGCAGAATAGAGAATGCTGGAGTGACGCAAAGATGGAGTGATGCGAATGGATCATTTTTCTTGAAACATCGTGGATACTAAAACTAACTATCCATCCTCGTTTGAGGTGTCCGATGACGTCAAGGTTTGAGCGCGCGTAGTACGAACAAGCACTAGTTTGATTGCATTTCCTACCAAACTTAACGAAAAAACTGATCAACTCATGCTATTTTCGTAATCTTCACACGTCCCTTGACCGAAAAATACTGTCCTATTGTAAATTTTCGGACACAATGGAATTGCCCATTATTTCGTTTATTCGTTCACAGACCAGTGATCTCGACAGAAGAGTGAACAATACATTTATTACAGGTGTACACATATTTGTGCCTTTATTATGGCGTTGGTGACTTACGACCACCTTTTGCAAGACATAGGGACCTCCGTAATCACTAGGCACCAACCGCGTGTTTGAATCGATCGTATGAGGGTATCGTCCCTGTAGTGGGGCGAAGGGATGTTCAACTGGTAACCTGTAATGTGTATTCAGCTCTTGAATCACACGCCATTCAACAATCATGTCGCGATAACGCCCTAGTCGAGGGAAGTATTATCGAAGTCAATAATCGTCGCAACACTGACCAATAGATAACACAGGTCTGCTACCCAAAAACCCGCCTAGAATGTTTTGGGAGTTTCCAATGGATTTCCTTGCTGGAACCAGTTGATTTAGTTGGATGACGAGTTCTTAAGGCGTCCTGTCCGGCTTATGTTCGAAAATATTCTTAACGTACTAACTTTATATTTCAAATCGGTGCTCAAAGAGTGGAGAATGATTAAGACATCTCTGTTCAAGAATTGACTTAGGACAGGGGTGTTTAAATAATAAATTCAATGTGATTTCTATTTAACATACTCGTAGTTGGTTAAGTTATATGCCTGACCCCACTAGGTGCTGCATCAGCACACCTTGTGTCTATAAGTAGAAGCTCCAAACGCAAGGCTCGCTAGTCTGCCATTTTCCTTCGAGTGTTGCTGCCGTTCGGTCCACCTACAGTTTCCGTACCGTACCTACCTCTGTCTATACCATTTACTATTTTTCCATACAAGTTTCTCATCGTGTTATATAGTTTCTGTAACAGTACCATTTCTCCGCACACGTTCCTTTACTATCTAAAATCCTTCATATTGTGAGTTATACCGATTTCAACCCCTGGTATTTGAATAATAAACTTTTTTTAAACGAACTCTCCGAGTGCAAAGACAATTTTGTTTTATTTATTTATTTATTTTTTTATTAGCAAAAATATCACATGATTAAGTACGTTTGACGTTTTTTCTCGTTGATTTCTTTTTGAGGCTTATGATTGACTATCCACATTGTACATGTTCATCCCTCATCCTCCTTCTTCTTTGTTTATTACGCTCTTTCATTTCATCATACAGCTCCATGGCGAACCAATTGAGTAAATTAGGTACATCAAAAATAAACTGTTCCATAAGCCAACCAGAAGTACGACGTGAAAGTACTCAGAGGGGAAACAGCTGTGAGAAACAAGAGGAAACTGGAATAACTGCGAATAACAGTAATTCCCCAATTTCTCTGACATGACCAAACCAGGTAAAACGAAGTCGGGGAGGAAAATTAATACAAGTAGGGATTGAACGACCTCGAATGTTTGTTGGCGATTGTTGAAAGTATTCACCAGCGAAACGTGGAGTTGTGCGTAATTAAATTAGGGAGAGTGTATCTGTAAGATCGACTTTCTGCCCGGAAGGAACGAAGGTGGGAGTGCCGTACAATCACTCATTGCCACTGTACAAAGTGGAAATTCATTAGGGAGATATCCTCTGTCAACGGTATTCCTATATATGTTTCTTTAACCTGCCGAAACGAGGACACTAACCGAAGTTAGCAATAGTTGGTAGCAATAGTTGGGGATAATGATACTGGTTATTCAGATTGGAGCGATGTGGAGCAAAAGCAACAAAAACAGTGAC
This sequence comes from Stenodema calcarata, assembly GCA_963920205.1. Lineage (NCBI taxonomy): Eukaryota > Metazoa > Arthropoda > Insecta > Hemiptera > Miridae > Stenodema > Stenodema calcarata. The sequence goes on from OY986058.1 coordinate 5,444,307, forward strand.
ATAGATTATCTATGTTCCTAATATTCATGTGTTCCTAATATTTATTCCTATCAATCAAGTGTCTTTTATATTAAATTGTTTACCTGCTATATCATGTATTGTTGTGCATACTCCGAATCCTTCCCTAAATTTTACCTTTATTGTTGTCCTCAATATGCTTATCGCGTCTTGTATTGGCGTGACTTTTAGAAATGTTGCTGTTTGTCATTCTGCATGAATGGGAGATTCGGCGAAACAATCCGGACCATATTTGGATGGTCCCTAGTGAATTAGATCAATCCCACACGTAATTTCGTTCGCCCACTCACGAATGGAAATTCGCTACTACGCTTCGTCGGCACTTTAAACTCATGCACAACGTTTTATTATCGATAAAGCTACTTTCATGCACATTCAACATTTTATTTATTCAAAGCAATCAAAAACGGTGTCACACTCTTCGCAGATATTCACCTAGATATTCACGCAGATATTCACCTAGTCTGATCCCCCTTACGGCCCACTGCATGGCGCTGGAATACTTGGTGGAAATTGTACAACTCGGATCGTAATGCAAATTGTAACGAATCGCCAAAAAAAGAACTGGCCCCCGCGTTGAAGGGAAAAAGCCCTTTCAAATTATAATCAACTTCGAACAACTTTCCATTATCTCCATAAAGAAAATTACATTTCGGGCGCTAAGAGGAAGATTCAATATGAATTTCTTCCCTTCCCAGTTTAGAGGATTACGAACTAATTGTGATGGGTAAATTGAATCAACTCGGGATTATTCTCGGTGGTGGGGGTGCGGCTCAGTGGTCGGCAGTATTCCTTAACTTTGGGCTCTACCGTTTTGATGAGGAGTGGAATTTAATCGTTGATTAATTTATTATTTCGGCGGAAAATAAATTAATCGAATGGTTTGAAGTCATGACGTACTGAAAAATCGACTTTTCTTTCTTTTTGGTGGAGAGCTGGGTTAGATATTAGATATGGCTCTCTTGATAGCCGTGTAATGAGGTTTTGGTTTATTATTTTCAAGACCAAGCGAGCATTTGAGACTCGTAGGGCATCCACCATACCCCCAATAAGTATGGATGGATTACTGCGATATTCAACTTCCTACGAGTATTAAACTGGTGAAGGGCGGGCCGCGAGGGGGAAGGCAAAAGTGCGCCGCTTTCCACTGAAAAACGACTCTCGAATAATTTCCATCGTTGAGAAAATCGTCAGCGATTGACCCTCCTTGCGAAGACCGTTCAATTTCTGTGGCTCATCAAAACACATAAAGCGGTCAATTTCCAAGCCTTCCACTCCTATCCGAGTCAAGCTCTATCCCAGCAGGATCTCTTGGACAGGAAGGATCTGCCCAGGAGACTGATAAACCTCCGGGACTAGACACCAGAGGCAATCACCAACAGCTCCCTGGTTCAGCTATCGGCCTAGCCAAGAGAACTACAAGCTGTCATATCTTCGATCTTAGCTGCCATCTAGAAAGCTCTAAACATTCTAGGTAGGAAGCTTCGAAGGTATCAAAAACAAACTATCATTTTTTTCCAGCGGTCAAGGTAAAGTAATTTGCCCTGAGATGGTATAACACAAGTGGTAGTGGTACCGGGTAGTTGTAGTGTCATACCATCTCAGAACCTTCAGGAAAAGAATGGTAGTTTACCGCTTCCTGCGGGGACCTATCTAGGATCTTTAGAATTTTTCTGAAGGCAGCTTGGTGAAGGAAGGGCAAGCTCAACGTTCAACCCTCCTTTCATAAAGAATTATTAAGTGAGACTAATTTGGATGATGCTAAGGGGGTTCAAAGATGATTTCTTGATGGGGGGTTGACACGGTGAGATGATAGCGGGAAAAGAGATACGAGTCTCCCTTGGTTCCTTCAGGCTGTCTGGCGACGTTTGCTTGTAGTTCGGTTGGCCACGCCGATTAGCTGAATTAGGTAGCTGTTGGTGATTGCTTCTGGTGTCTAGTCCCGTAGGTTGATCATCTCCTGGGCAGATCCTTCCTGTCCTTCGGCTTCTGCAGGGATACAGCTTGCCTCGGATCGGAGTAGAAGGCTTGGAAAATTCACACTCTATCGGTTTTGATGATTCAATGAAATTGAACGGTCTTGCGCAAAAGGATCAATCGCACACCATTTTCTCATCATTTCTGTTCGACCAGCAATTCGTACACAATAAGGGCTCGAAGGTAGAACCCAAAAAAAAAAAAAAAAAACACAACGTGAGTTTTTGATATAACTTTTGTTTCTACCGAAAGGAGGCAAACTTTTGCAGGTTAATGTTCCAATTAAATTCTGGACCGAATTTAGTTATAATTTATGAGTTATTTGTGTACTTATTGGCTTACAAGGAACAGTGATCTACACATAAAATAATGAATTCTCGTGTACGATTTGCAGGGTTGGTAACGACTAACGTTTCTGTTCATGCAGTGAGGTCCTAATCATAAGTGCAACTAAAGAAATTGTATTCCATGACTGGAATACAATTTCCTGGAATGATCTATTACGACTGGAATACAATGATAAATTTTATCAGCGCTCCAGATTGATTTGTAGTATTGTTAGATTCGGAGTCATTTCTTGTCGATTTGATGGTTTTACATAGTTATTATATCGATTTCATCGTGTTATTGTTCACATGGAGGAGCGAGAGGTTTACAATTAGTGTCCCATTAAGATGAGAACCAGGAGCCGTCATTGTTGGTGAATTGATGACTGCCGCCGAAATATAGGTTACTGATTTATTTGCGTTTATGTCGGTAAGACTAGACCCCCCTCCCATCTCGCCAGCATTCCTCTTGCCGAAACCCTAATTAATCAATCCGGCGGTGATACTCCCCTCCGCTCCACGGGCCGCTGGGCGGAAGGGAATTAGTTATAGAGAAAACTTGCATGTTTGCGGTCTGATCCTCAGGCTCAATCCCGGGTTTGATAATGGATGTGCCCTATTAGCATGGAGATTGATAGCGCCCGGGAGACCTCTACCCGTGTTACCTGCAAAACTTGTCAAGGGAAATGGCGGCTGGGGCGAAGGCCCCTCAAGGGCTCTTCTTCTTGGAGGTGGGAGGATATTCACCGGTGATCGATTACGTGTAGTAGGTTAACTAGTAGCGATTGACGTACTCGAAAAACTTACTACAATTAACACTTGAAATCACTACCTATTGTTGGTTACCTAGGACTCTTAAAACGTTAAAAGTTTACATTCACTATTCAAATCGGCTTAATACAGGAATATCTAGAATAAAAGCCTTTTAACCAGAAAATACTACTCGTGGCCTCTGCATTACCAGTAATAATAGAAAATTCAGAGTGCGCTTACGTGAAGCTAAATCCTTTGGAGAATGGAAACTCTGAACTCATGTATAAAATTGTATACTGGGTGTCTAGTGTAACTACGAGTATGTAACAAACTCAGGGAATCGATTTTACAGGTAATTTGCAACAAAAACTGCCTCGTAGAGTTTTGGTTTATTATCTTCAATAATGAACCATTGGAATCGCCCAAAGAAAAAAATTCTCACCGTACTCATACCATATCATACGAATTTATTTCCTATCATACCATACTGTACTATACCAAATCATACATACAATAATATACCAAACCGAGTGAATATTGAAATGTGTTAATTTGTGTGTCTGTTTCAATAAAAAGGTACCTTATTTTTGCGGTGCGATTTTCAGTTCGATTTTGTTTATCAGCTTATTTTTTCTGTACGTTTTTCACTGTTGCACTTATTTCAATCAGAGCATCAAGAAACATGCATCAGTATGTAGGAATTATAACAAAACAGAGTTGTCATAGGATGTACAAGGACATGTTACAGGACAGGTCAATGACGATTTGACTATGTTTAGTGCATTTTCTAGTCCATGACATACCATTGATATCAATTGCAAATTGAATCATGTACATGATTGCATTTTCATTACCTACCTCTCATCTAGAATTTCTGATTCCAGTGAAATTTTATTTTCAAGAAAGTTATTTGTTGTGGGATTAGGAAGATGAAGGTACTACAGGCAGTTATCTGAGGAAAATTATTTATTTATATGTCTATTAATAACCGCATGGCATATTGACGCCCCAGGGGATTCCTTTACATGGCAGTTTCAGCCCACCTCCAGATATGCGAATGTTACTGACTTTCCAGTTTGAAGCAACATTTGGACCAACCCATACCCAAACATTGGAACCTCCTCTCTGAACAGTTCCAAAAACGTTGTTGATGACAAGATTCTTGATGGGGATTCTGTTGTCAGGCTCGTCAGTTGGGCGCCAGTTGGGGTAGTTCCCGTGGATGATGATGCCTCTTTGTTGGATGTCTCTTAGTTCTACGCCGTCCCAGGTTACATTTTCGACCAAAGCGTTGTGGTTTTTCTTTGTCTTGATCCTCAAACCGTTGAAACTGTCAATGATCTGCACTGTTCTGACGGTAAGTCCCCTCACAGTGTAGCCGTCACCCATGGATCCGATGGAAACACCGTTTCCTCCAATGCAGGTACTGTATTCAAACGAAACATTTTCCGAGGCGAGAACACAGAGACAATCATCCTGATTATGGACCCTAGTGTTATGGATTCTGATATTTTTATTGATACCGACACAGAATCCGTCAGTGTTGAAAGCAATACCTTTTCCTCTTGAGCTGTCCAAATTCATGTAACTGATTTCCACATTGTCACAAAAGTCGACCAATACAGTCTTGAGAGGAGAATCTTTGAGGAACATACCACTCACATGGGAATTGTACAGTCTGAACAACTGCACGAAGTTGGGCTTCTTCTTTCCACCTTTAATTCCTTGTTTGTCCCACCAACGATGGCCTTGAGCATCTATCACATTTCCGGCCAGACCTTCAATTCGGATGTTGTTACCACCAATCTTGATGAGAGGACCGTCCCATTCCTTGTATCCGAACTTGACTTGTCCTGCGAATTTGACATGTGTTCCTGGTTGGAGGTTCTCCAGGTTCAATTGGACTCCAGCTGGTATCAGTATGTTCCTGATGACGATGTCTTTCTCACCCCTCCTCTTGGCATCATCAAGTTGTTGCAAGTTCCAGATATCCATCGCAGAGGCGACAGTCACCATCAGTAACAAGCCCACAATGGTCCTCATGTTTGACATCATCCTGAAACATGGTAATAGGATATCACAGTTTATACAGTTATAATAATTATAATTATACAGTTATAATCTGAAACAATTATTGTTTCAGAGAAAATATACAATAAACTAAATAAATAAACTCCAGTAATTTTAGCATGGAACATGCTTCAGCCATCACCTAACTGAGAAAAATCGTGACGAAACCATGGAACGAAAGTAGCGCGGGATTTTTTAATGATTTGCACTTACAACCGACCCGTTTCTAGGGAAATGTATTGCCGTTAGTTTTCATCCCACGAAAATCGTTCGCCATTCGTTGAAAAGCCCTCAATTTATCCGTAAGTTATAAACTGCCAAACCAGCTGTTAATATCGATGAAGCTGAGATATACCTCTAATTTAAAAGAACTGTAAACAACATTCGCGGAAACCAACATCGATTTTCACCAAAATTGTTTTTACCAACACCGATACATTATGTTGATATATTAATGTTGTAGGTTGGTTTGGTTTTTACGGATGTAATCAAAGGATCTTGAAACCTAGGCAGATTTTGTTATGAACGCGGGCTTTTAGTTGTTGATTAGTTGTGATATGTTCTTCGACGCTTTAGATTTACCTTTGGGACATCAAGAGGTGAATGAAATGACGAGCAATTTGAAAAGCAGGCCCCTTAAAGCAGCAGACAACAACTTCATAGTAAAAGGAAACACCGAACAAATAAAACACGGCTAAAGCATGTTCCATGTTTCTTGAATTTTAGCCGAAGGCTTAAGCAGTAACGAAGGGCCGAGGTTCTGTATGTATTTTCTTGGGCTTTTAAGTTTAGAAGTCCTACAATAAATTCAGTTTTTTCTAAGTTTCAAAACTTTTAAAAAATCCGCTCTATTGCCTAATAATTGATACAATTTTACGTTTTTCCCCTCACGTTGTTCCTTTCCCCTTGTTCTTCCGGTGTTTCGTGTCCTCAGAGGTTTGTTGGAACCCCACGTGTTCTGGGGCCCTGCTGTCTAAAGTAATGTGTTCATGGAGAGAACAGTGCACCTGAACAGTGGCCCATCACGTTAATTGTAACCACATTAAAGTCTAAGGACTAAGGAAGAGAACACTTACCTTGATGGTACTTCAACTGCCGAATAGCACCGAATACTGATCTAGTGCTATGATTCGCTCGTATATAAAGTGGAAACTTATTTAGTATTTGAACGAAATCCACAATAGGTTGATAATTAGACATTATGTGGCCGAAAGTAAACATGTACCTAGATCCAAACAGTAGCCGTCACTCTCAGTTCTGGGTAATGGACAATGTACCAATCAGAGTGGTGACGACACAAAATAATTAAGATAGGTACGCGTGATCGTATAATTTGTAATGATGAACGTCGTAGCACGTCCAGTGAGTCAATTGATGTTTGTTCAATTGTTGGAACTCTTGTTCAGGTAACAATAGGTATCTATCCTCGTATCAAATTATTGTTATTTTGATAGCGGGGCAATCTGCGTGTTGATCAGACAAAAGATGACATAGTTATGTAAATTCTTGACACAACGGTTCATTATCTTCATTGTACAGATCACCCTTCTGTCTAGATCCCCAATGTCAGATTAATTATTATTATGAATTATCACTAATTATTAATAATTTTATCGAGTACCTAGTGAAAATTATTATAATTTATTGTTAGGTATTAATAATTTGTCTTTATTATTAATAACATTATTATTAATTATGATTAATTAATACGATATCCGGCTGTTGGAATCGACTGGGTTCCTTTGTGCAGAACCTGAATGATAGAGATGAGGGCTCATAGGGTGAGCCAATATGAGCCTGTCAACATGACCAATGTTCATACTAACGAGCTGTTTGGAACATCATATGGTTTGTAGTGATGTCGAATTTTTTATTCTGAGGTACGTTTCGTGCTACGGAAATGAAGGTAATTTCGAATGTTTGTTGGTAGGTACTTCTTTTATAGAAAAATTATTGCCGACGTAGTATTAAAAACCCCAGAAGTACATCGATACATTTTATTTGTAATTAATTCATCATCTCTATCATTCAGGTTCTGCACAAAGGAACCCAGTCGATTCCAACAGTCGGATATCGTATGAATTAATCATAATTAATAATTATTATTATTAATAATAAATACAAATTATTAATACCCAACAATAAATTTTAATAATTTTCACAAGGTACCTACTTGATAATATTATTAATAATTAGTGATAATTCATAATAATAATTAATCTAACATTTAGGATCTAGACATTTAGACCTAGTGATCTAGACAGAAGGGTGATCTGTACAAAGAAGATAATGAACCGTTGTGTCAAGAATTTGCAGAGTTTTTTTTTACTCAACTAAAAATCCGACTTTTTTCACATTTAAGATTCTTTTCGTCTTCTCGACCTTGTCTCTGTAAAACTGACCCAACTCCCTCAAATTATTATGCAAAATAAAATCTGAGGATACCGTTAGAAAGAGCGTTAAATTTCCTATCTCTTTGATACAAAATCTGACGGTTTTTTTTGTTGCAAATTACTTGTAAAATCGATTCCCTGAGTTTGTTACATAGTTACACTAGACACCATGCACACATATGTATACGCGAGTACGAGTGTGTGCCTGAACTTCATGTGAATAACCCTATTCTATCCCAATTCTCTGCCCTCAATATAATATAATGACGAAGTGTACCTACTGTGAGGTTTACGGTGGATATTACTTTATCACGTTCGTGAAGTTGTAAAGGTTTAGGTTCCTCCGGTCTTCGTGAGACTCCCCACCACTTCACTGAAACATGAACTGCACTAATTCATGTTTGTGACCTGTTTTCATCCGGCGACTTCATTATAATTATGTTCCGACTCCGTGCTTCAACTCAAAGGACTGGTGACAAAGGGCACGTCGAAAGAGATCGTCGTATTTTCAGTCTCACAGTCGGAAGAAACCTGAATAATAAAATTCTACTCTGTCTATCGCGCAATATCTCAACATCTCGCATTGAAACAATTTCTGATTTGAAAAGGCCATTTATCCCAAATGTATTTCACAACTTTCAACCTTAAAACGTGAGTATGATCTAGAAAAGCTTTTGGGTGAATCACCGTTTGGCAGTCGTGACTTTAAAAAGCTTTCAGCGGTGAGCATTACCCGGTGAAAATATTAATGAGCAACGATGATTTTAATTGCATTAGCCCCAAAAATCTCTTCACTTTACATCTCGGAGAGCGAAATGGGAGAAACCGTTCGTAGCCATCGTGGTTTAGGTCAATATTACACTTTGCTGCACTCCAACTTGAAAGAGAAATAATTAAAACGAGTATCCCCCATAAAAATTGGCGCAGTGACATTGAAAGTCCACAGGGCGAAATCTCTAGATTATTAATTGCTCTAATCGCAGATGAACGCTTTAATTTGTCGAGCTATCATTTTTTTCTAGCAAATACTTACTTAGGACATAATTTTGGTATTAAACCAAACGGTTTCACCCCACTTAGCGGAAGAGAAGGATTTCATAATCGGACTTATCTAATTTCACGTTTGATCTATTCGTACTTGTATGTTATTTAGTGAATCAAAAGAAAGTGTAAAATATGCGAACTTTACTTTAAGAGAATCCGTAGTCAAAGTTTGTGAAAAGTTGCAGCAGGAACGAAATTATACACTTAGTCTATAACAGGCAGTTATTACGAGTATGTAATAACAAGGATGGCAAGTATGAAAACGGGAATTGCGTCGTTCCCTCACCTTATTGTAGTGCCTATTATGAACTAAACACGTTTCTGCAATGTGAGAGAAACAAGAACATGGATCAAGTGTCAGTGGATTTCGTTTAATTAAACGTCCTTCACCGAACTCCCTGAGGTAACTTGACTCTTTATTCGAAGGTAATTTAGCTGCAACCATTTTGGAATTAATTCCGTTTAGTGATTCATAGTTGATGTAATCATCAGTATTATCCATTATCATGGGTACATAGAGAAGGTCGTCGATGGCAGACGGTTGTGAAAATATACAGCTACGGTGGGAGGCAGTGAACGGGAAATCAGTCACCTCACCGGAAACGACAGGTTCATTCAAAGTTCGCCCGACTTTCGGAGACAGTAATCAGGTGATGTCAAGCCCTGAAGATGCTTCGCACAACTTGTATTATCGATTACGTTCACGTTAATAAATAATAAATGGCCATCAAATATTTAAAAAATATCTGTATATGGATACTCTTCTGTATACATAGATCACAGTTGATAAAATTTATATTGTGAACCCGGCAACTTTACAAATTGGACTATATTGCGCTCGTTCAAGAAAATGATCAGATGATCTTCCTGAGTAGTGGGGTTGTCGGTAACTAGCTCAGAAATGATCCCGTCGGTCTTCCAACTCGAGTCCAGGCGATCTATACATAATAATCATAATTATTAATGGGTTCTTGTGCCTACCTACCAAAAAATATCCGAAAATAGTTTCTTTCCATTGGTAAGAAAAGTATCCCACGACATAAAACTTAATAAGTATCACAAAACCATGTTTAGAATCAGCTGTAAGCCAGTATCAATAGCTCGTAGTTTAACCACTAAATTCACTCTCATGTTGATGGTATTTTTCTGTGTTACATTCGCGGCTGATCGTTCAACGCTCCAGTTGGTTCTAAAAATACTCTACGTCAATAATCTATTCAAATTGTCACTTAAGAAATCTAAGATATCTTAAATATCTTCTGACTGTTGCAACATGAAAACGGCATGCCATATTCTCATAGACCTAGAGTACTTTCATCGAAATAATCACGAATGTTGGTTAGTGAGATCTCGCTCGATATTACCAGAGATGTGCGAGAGCTTCTGAAACTAAATGCGGGCGCAAGTTGTATTACATTGACGCTATAACTCATACATTCATAAAGGAGGAACGTGCTAGGACACAATATGAGGATCGTATTCCTACTTGGTGGATATATACCCCACGTCTCCACCGTTCTAATTCAAATCCCAATCCGCTTCCCCAAGAAGGTACACATATAGAGCCTTTCCTACACCCTGGAGCTTGGGTTGAAACCAATTATAACTTGCGCGATAACCCAAGGGTGAGGCTGATGAGGAAGAGGAGGGAGCTGTATAGCGATATGGTGTTCCTTTGGTGCGCCTTCCCAAGTACATTTCGCCTTCCAAGATTTGCCGTATAAGGACAAGAGTTTGATCCTCAGTTTGTTAACCCCGAGTGTACGACTGTAATCATTGTCTAGGTGGGTTGGACGGACAATCGAGGTTTCTCTTTGTTACCAGCAGCCTCGTTCCCTATCTAGCGAACCCAGAACAGGAGGCTATTACACAAAGCTCCCCATTCAGAATCTACGTATTGTTTACTCAGCATTCTGCATGACATGTTCAATTCCACCTATAATTATTCATACACCTGCCTCAATCCGTGAATCAACTGACGCTATTTCAATTTGGGCGGAAACGCTTGATTACTCCTTAAAATCAAATCATATCACGATTTACTCGAATGTTGCTGTAATGGCACTTCACGTATAATATTTACCAAACTAGCGGATTCCAAATCAAATATCCCACTTGCATACAGGATACCTTTGTAAATCCCATAACTAAATTAGAAATTGTTCGTGATGCTGAAATGTAGATGGTAGGTTCGAGTCCCTGAACCCTACCATTATTAACCGATCAAACCTGCAATAAAACATTCTTGTGCTCACGAAATTTAAATCACGTCTGACGCTCATTAACAGTAGATGCTCAACACACAAAGTATCTTGATGCTACAAACCATAAGAAAACGCTTTAGTTAAGTTTAACTAGTTTGGTACTTATTGCTACAGCAAAAGCCTTTAGTCCGTCCGTCTGTTAAGCTGGCGCCATCCTCTCACCTGACGCCAAACTAGAATCAAACAGCATTCATTTGATACTAAGACAGACTTAACCCTTCTCCCACAAGGCTCCCTTTCTTATACGACACAGTACCATGATTGTTCCCTGGGTGTAAGTTTTGGACGTTTTAAAGGGGAAAAGGAGTAGGGACACCTTGTCTGAACCATTCAAAGTTGTATTCGTTCTCTAAATCATTCAAATTAATTCAATAAGCACATTAACAATCACAAAATATATTGAGACATTTATCAAGCGAGCCTGAGCATACAATATCTGTTACAATTCAGTAACACAATAAAGTTCAGGGCCATAACTTTTATACTAGCATCACATCAGTTCTTTTTTTGCGTTCTTGAAAAGACGCTGGTAAAAGGCTGGCCACTTCAAATTGTCTCACCATCTTTACCCAGCACAAAATCCCTGTCATCAAACCCCCTAAATTGCTCTGTTTCATGAAAATCATCAACAACAGAATAATTCTTATGTCTAATCACCAATATAAATGGGGCGTCGTCAGCAACGTAGTCTTCATCAGATCAAATTTCGTCATCTCATTCACTGCAAGAATCAGCAGTACCATCCAAATCTTTGTCTTGTCTATTCTGGCGCTCCAATTCATAAAAAATTTCCTCATCAGTGAAGAATCTCGATGGGTTGATCATCATGCAGCAAACCAGCACAAAAGAAAGCAGGATACTGAAAGAAACCATTTACCATGGGTGACGTTCCCACAAAAAATAGAACCTGTTCCACAAGGCTGTGTCGATAACGACACATACCCTCTGAAAGAAGACAGGTAAAGGCAAAGAAGACTGAAAGAAGAAGGCATGCACTTACCTAGACAACGGGTACAGTACAACTTGCTGTTAGGGAAACTTGTCTCTCAGCCCATCCCGAAGAGATGAGTGCATGCGCTTCGCTACATTAGGTCGGACAACAGGTCCAACAATACGACACGGCCTTGTGGGAGGAAGGTTAATATCTTGATTTTATTAAGATGTAAGACAGTAAGAATCTAGATTACTGATCTCCTGAAGCCCCTAGATAACCTGAATTCATCTACGAGTATGTAGAGTCCTTAAATGGAACAGACACGCGTTACCAATGGGTTCTGTTACTAACACGTAGCACTTTAACCACCCAAATCAATCAGGTGTAGCAGCCTTTGATCCGTGTAATCATGGATGCAATTAGGTTCTTCAACAACGTTTGCCCGTCGTACCTATTTGATATTAGATGCACTTATGGTTTCAAGTATGCTCGCTTAATTTTTTCAATTTTTTTAAATTTTATTGTGATTACAGTCTTGCAATTTCTGTTTCAGATGGTCTTCTTGGTAGTCATCTGGAGCGGCGCGGTCGGCTCGTCTTCCTGTCAGTTCAACTCGATGTGCACCTGCAAGAGTCCCCCGCAGCACCCTAACAATTCTTCCAGAGATATATCGTGCGTCGGAGTCCCGTTTTCCCGGCTGCCAGGTACCTGTGCAATATCAACAGCATATTAACTTATGTCTGTATGTTTGTTGGGTACACAAATCATCCGAATATGCCGAGGTTTGTTAACCTTGAAAATTATCTAGATGATCTCAATGGCTTGAAAGTTGAGGATTTCGTTGAGTGTAATAGGGTGTGCACATGGGTCGGAAATTAAATTTTTGACCCCAAATTCGTTTTTAGCGCCAAATAGGTTAAAAACCCCTTGAGGATCAATTGTCAAATTGTTGCTGGTAAAAGTTAAAATTCACATAAAGGAAGCGAACGTTTGAAATATTTTGTTCGTCAACATTACGCGGGGAAATATTTCAAACGCTCCCTTCTTTCTTGTGAAATTTTACTTTTACCAGAATAACTTAAACGTCTGTTAAAATGAGTTAAAAACTTTCGATTTTGCTCTCAAGAAGTTTCTGCGCGTTGGTACTCCTACAAGCGTCAGCCAATCACCTGCCGAATAATTTCATCGTCACCAGTCCTCAACCCTCGAATTTATAAACTGCCTTTTTTGTTTAGTTTCTACAAATTCAGGAGAAGGTATTTTTTGCGCATGAGGTCAATTGTTGCTCTTTTTGAAGCATCTTCTTTCGAACAAAAAGTGCGTACACCCTATTCAACATACAGTTTTAAAATAAAAAAGGTGGGGGCGAAGGCGAATTACCTACAATTGTAAGTATGGATCTTTCAATTTTTAATGAAATTCCTGAAGTTCATCCAGAATAGTTGGAACGAGAACCAAGTGCTTGGCCAAGTGAGTGGCTGGAGCATATCTTATGGTAGAAATGCAGCAACCTCAACTATAATTGTCTGCAAATTACTGTTCCCCCACCAAATTTAAGGGCAACCGGCGATTCATCCCCTCTGGCGAAATATGATAGCGATTCGTCCCCGTTAACTTTTCGTCAATCCGTCCCGGGTAGTCAATTTATCCCCGTAGAGAACTTTCTTGTCCTCAACTCATCCCCACGGTAATCTTCGATAGAACGCGAATGTCCAACTAATCTATATGGTACTAATCTGTTGTTTGGGGGATGTTTTTATTCCACAACCCCGTATCAAACCTTATAACGTATACTTATTAAAATATACGTATGTAAACAATGAGAAGTCATGTGGAAGGACAAGCGATAAGAAGAATTTGGCACCTAGCGAGCGGAGGGTCATGTCATCAACCCGTCCCGGTTACCTTTCGCTTTTACGGGGATGAGTCGCCTGTTGTCCATATTTAACATGAATCCTTATCCTCAAAAATCATAGAAGTGGCTTTTGGTATCCTACCATCGTCATAACTTACTATGATTATAATTAGTACTTAGCATTGGTCTTCATAAATCATTCCGATTAGACATGGAATCACTATTAAGTACCTCTAGCTTCCGTTCACAAGCCCATTCACACTCGGGCATTCCGCCTTTACAGTTGGTTTGCCGTCTTATTGACGACACTCGGTCACGCTCTGATAGTTAACATTTACCGTAACAGATGATTCTCCGCGTTTACCGATCAATTTCCCGACCCGATACCTTGGCCCGCTCGCATCGCTTATGTTAATGTCACTGTTAATATGTCCACCACGCGGTTCCCTGCCATCTGTGGCCTCTGGTATGATTAGACCTGAGGTCAATTGGTCGCGAGAGGTTGGATATTATTTGTAACAGGTGGCTCGGAATTGACTTGGGTCCACCTCAATATACCCGGTTCGACGTAATGAACCCCCCCCCCCACCACACATCCTAACAACCACCAATACAGTCTATTTTCTGTAAAACTGGTACATTATTCACTGAGTGATGCTGTCATTGTCGAGAGTGATATTCGAGTGGGTGGGAATAATTATTGACCATGTGTTACGAACATGGAGTCTAAACCAATTTTCCCTACAAAATTTCAACCACCACAGATGAATAAGTAATAATTTTTGCGGATAGAATTTCTACACCAGGCGATTCTTGTAGCTAATTTGAAAAAAATCCACAGGCATGCAGCATGGCGATAAGATCGACTTTTCGAATAAATAACTGAACAAATATGGGAAATCCTAACTTATTGGGTGATTGTAGGTGTTTCAGTATGAAGCTATTCGGTTTCTTCTATCATGCCTGTGTGCTATTATTATACGTTGTAGGTATAGTCAACGTTTGCATGTCAAGTCCCTGGACGGGTTTTAGATCTTAATGACGACATAATTGTGGGAATTAATGAGTACACCAGCTGCTGTTTAGTGATTTATTCAAATAATATTTCGCTGCCTTCTTGGTCATTTTAATCAGACGTAATTATTAAGAAATAGGTATGGAATACCATGTTTCACTTATGGAATACGAATTTTGTTGTGTAGGTTTATAATTATTCTTGAAGCTTCGTTGGTGACAAAAGGGTCACAAATGGCCGGTAAGTTTGGAATTAAAGCTTTTAATAATAAAATCTGGTAATTACTCGGATTATAGAGTTTCCGATAAAGTTTTATAATAGTGCCTGTAACGATAATTACTTCCAATATCGTTGTAACAAGATGCAAATTAGCGTTTTGAATCGAAAATAACGACTGCATCGTAGTTTCTCACAGCAAAATCAACAGGCTGACCGGTTGACGTATTTCTCGTAGTATCAAAACAGAAAATTATTCAGTCCCGTTCGTCGTCTGTCGTTACCCGAGAGGAAAAAGTCCGACCACCATGCAAACCACACATGGAACGGGCGCCCGCACAATCCTGCCGCCGCTGTTTTCAACGCTGGTTGCTGGTGCCCGCAATATGCGAAGTCGGTAGACCGCGATATAATTCGCTCACTCGGACTCGACCCGAGGCCTTTTCGAGAATCAGGAGAGAGATCAGCTCAATATCGATTTTTAGTGGTTGAGAGTTCCAAAACATCCGAATCCTTGCGTTACTTCAGTCATCAACTCTATACGCGGCCAACGCTGTAAAATAATACCAAAATCTTCGAAAATTTTATTGCCCCCTCAAAATTTGTTGGTTTACGTTTCAATATATCGCACCTCAATAGGAGTGTGACAAGTCGAAAAATTCGATTTTCGAGTTATACCCATAGGCAGACAGATCTTGACGAGCCCTACAAGAATACAATAATATTATATTAATTATATTATATTATATTCTTATATTATATTATATTCAATATATTATATTCACCATCACCATCGTGTTCAGCATTTAAAAAAAACTTTAAAATGCGGTGTCACATGTCAGACTTTTAAAATTTTTGAATTAATGGGTACTCCCTCCCACCTAAAAGTCGTCGCCAAAACAGTGGCCCGATTCTGCCCATCTACGAACTTAGCCTTTCGATTGTTAAGACAGATTTTTGAGGCAAATTTGAAATTTTTACCTCAATTCTATCGAGAGTTATCGACGGGAATGACACACACATAGGTATATGAGTATAATATGTATATTATACTCATATATGTGTATATATGTATATTATACATATGTACACATGATTTTTGGTGTCTTTTGGCAGTGGATTTAGGATGGTCTGAAACGGATTATCCCAAAGTAGTCAGTTTATAATTCCCTAATTCCCTTACACATACACTCAGAAAATGAGAAAAAATAATTATGCAATTTCATTTTATTGGTGAATTTACATATAGGTACATTTAATTATTTTTTGAAGGAAATAATAATAATAATAAATTATTTGTTTTACTCATAAATTTTTATTTTTTCAACATCTTCAAATTCTTTGCGGGCTGCAGGTTGCCTACCCCTGACCTAGGGTTATGAAAAGTTTCTACGTCTCCCGAAACGTCCACCATCAAATTTGGGGGGGTTTCTTTGGTTGATTCTATTGGTTCATTATCGAGGATAAACGCCAAGGATCTGGCAATGGAATGGTACATAATATGTACATATGGTACATAATGGTACATAATAATTTTGATGATGTTTTTCCGCTTCTTACTTCAAGCCCTCATTGTGAACGACCAGTTGGTCCTCAGAAAAATTTGTTAAAGTCTAAAAATATTTGTATGCAAACCGTTATAATATTTTTACAAACATCATCAAAATCAGCATGATTGACACGGTAAAGTTTTCATATTGGGAAGCTGATTCAAACAATAAGTGATTTTGACAATGAGCGATTTTCCATTGTTTTAAGATACTTTCCGTATCGGGAATACAGAGTACATTGTGTATTGTACACAGACTGATCTTCACAGATACCGATCCACAAAACCGTTGTTTGTAATGGGGAAAATAGTGATCATCCAATTCAGTTTGTGTTTCGAGTAACGAGTGTACGAAAGATGAGAATGAGCTTCGACAATGGGGTACGCGTGATTCGTGATTTGACAGCTAAACTGCCCTCTCGTATCTCCAACAACATACTCCACCCTGGTGACCCCTTCATTCAACCGCAATCAACATGAATAGCATTATTACCGTAGATTAGCGTCCCACCGGCCCGCCACCGACCGTAATGGCATAGAATCTTTATGGGTAGACGTAATACAGGTCGGGCCACAGTTGAATTTAGCTTTTCCATGAGAAAATTACCCCTTCCCGTCCCCTCAATGTCGATACACCCGCGAATGACCCCACGCGATTCAAGTGTGATACCGATCGAAAATTACCCTCAAAGGGCATTTGAGCCCCCCCCCCCCCCACACCCTCCGCTTCCTACCGATTCATTGAGTAGAAGTCTGTAATTAAATGGTCTCCAACATTTTTTTTTACAAAGTTTCGTAGTTGGCGTTATATTTCCTGAAGAAAAGCCACTATTAGAAAAAAGAGGAAATATTGGTTTACTGGGGTACCAGGTATCGACCGAGACAAAAAATGGTCTGACACCCCCTCCCTATCCTCAAAACTTGCCTTGTCATAAAAACTAGACATTGTAAACTCTGCAAATTCTTCCACAACGGCATATTATTTCCTGTACAGGTCGTTGTTAAGTCTCATAACTATACGAAGTAATTAAAGTGGTAAGGTAGAAGATTTCTTCCTCTAGGGGAGTAGACAATAACTCCTTGATATTGCATACAAAACTTTATCGTTGTTTCAACCCCTTCGCCCTATTCCAACCATATTTTAGCGCATAACTCCAGGAGATATGTATACCGAACACTGATCTACGCAGAAGGGTGATCTGTACAGAAGATAATAAACCGTGATGTTTTAGGATCATCCCCCCTTTTTTTTGAGCGATTAAATGGTTCTCCAAATTCGACGTGTGATGTTGGATACATGATTTTTGTAATGAATGAGGAACGTACAATTATTCTTGGCAATTTCTCTAAATAATTTCTCTAAAATATACATTCAGACAAAAACTTGTTCATCGAAATTTGACCACAGTCGAATAAACATGTACCTATTCATGTTTTTCAGAATCTTACTCGCATTGACAATGATTGGGATTCTAATATTAGAAAAATCAGCGTGTTTTTTATCTTCTTTGTTTATTTGTTTATTTGATAGAATACGGGATGTTGCCCAATACAAATGTTTATTACATTAAGTCATAATCCTACATCTACATAATCCGTCTTTAAAAGTAGTATGACATAAATGAGAACCTCGTTTTAAATATACCTGCAAGGCTGTTGTTGCCATACGGTTATACTTAAAAGGAGGTTCACATTTACGTAATACCACCTTTACATAGGGATGTTTCGGTATTATCGATATTTTTGTTACGATATTTCCTATATTATATCGATATCGGAAATACGATATTATTGTGATATCGAAAGATTATGGTGAATATCGGCTGTCGATATTGTATTTTATGAGTTAAGTATTTTTACAAAAATACGGTTTTCGATCCCGATAATCACGATATTCTTACGATCTCCTACCTTATTAGGCCCCATATACATTATTTTTTCTATTAAAAATATTGCTTGTCTTTATTGTAATTTTTCAGTCAAATGATGATTATTGATCTACAGATCTATAGATGAATAATTACCATTTGACTGAAAATAACAATAAAGACAAGCAATATTTTTAATAGAAAATATAGATAATGTATACGGGGCCTAATAAGATAGGATAGATCTGTATTCCAATACATTTTAATAAGATAGGATAGATCTGTATTCCAATATATTTTCAAATGAGAATCTTGAATCATTGAATGAAAATGTTGTTTTAATTATTCCAAAAATCACATTTAGGAATCGCAGTTTAAAATTAACAAGAACCATATTGCACAAATCATTATTTCTGTTTTGGTACTGAAAATCCATTGTGTGACTGTTTTTGGTAGGTATATATTGCGAAATGTGTATGATTACTCATAATTTTATGACAATTCGTTTTTAATCAAGTGAAATTATTTACTTGATTATATTAGGTACCTACTACAATCTAAGACTGATTTCATCTTTATATTGCAGATAATTTATAATAATTTTCATCACGTGGAGTCAAATTTGGTTGAAAAATACAATTTTGATATCATTCGATATTACCGATATCGATATTTTGTGGCGATAATATCGCTGTATCGATATCGATGTTGAATATCGTTATAACGATATAGTTGTAGTGGATTTCCGTCCGGTTTTCGGCCGTAGTATCTATATGGTGTGAGATATTTTATTTCGAGGTTCGGTCAATGAAAACAATTTTTGGTTCCGACGTTTCGGCCGTTTATAACGATATATATCGATATCAAATATCGGAAGATCTCCGATATCGGAACAACCATACCTGTACAGTAAATTTTTCCTATTTATTTATTCAATTATTCCGCGTTGAATAGTTGATCCTTACAGTAAGTACTCAAATGTCTTTGCGCTTCTTGGTAGTGCAATTTGTTTCCACTTTACTTGTTAGAGGACATTGGGAATGAGAAGCCCTTCATCTTGTATTTTCATTACAGAACTGTCAGGGAACTGGATCGAGAACATAGACGTGGTGGAAGGAGGCCTGGAAGTGGTTGAAGGCGACAGCTTGGCTCTCCCACATCTCACTTCCCTCCGTCTCATCAGCAACCAGATTCAACTCGTCTCTTCCAAAGCCTTCTTGTGAGTAATCAACTGCTTTTTCTCACAAACTTCCGTCTCTTTCCACTACACGATCACGTTCGGTCACATGTACCTAAAACTGTCGTCAATGACGTCGTTTCGTCGTTAGTTGTAGTTGAATCCATCGAAGACCATTTGAGGCCACATGAAAATTTTCATATCAATTGAATGTCGTTTTCAATAGATAACTAGCCAGATTACCTGGACGTGCGTAAATAACACAATACTCTGTGATATAATATAACCTTGACAACAGATAAACCAAATTGCAGCTTCATTGAGTGAAAAGCACAGAATTAAGCTTTAGGAGCCACTCCGCTGATCCCGAGCCTGGGCAGCGTCAAGTCGAAGTCCTAAGGAGGCTACATACCAAATAACAGTTTCATAGTGTGAATAGCACAGAAATTAGCTTTAGGAGGCACTCGGCTGATCTCGGCCCTATGCTGTAGAAATGGCCATCGATAGTCGATAGTATCGAAATATCGATCTTTTCCATCGATATATCGATAGTGCATAGTACTACGTATCGGGTATCAATACTTGAGTAACCGCTAGTTTCTAACGATATCTTTTTTTTAATCCGATGTATCAAACATTTCCAAAATTAGTCAAATGAAATAATCTGAGTTTTGGTGTTGTGGGTGAACTAGTGGAGCTTTCTACTAGTTTCATGGACGTTCATGAGTAAATTTCACTAAATGTGTCCACCATGGCGTCGGTTTGGACAGGAAAATGGAAAAAAGAAGAAGGAGAATCCTTTGTGTTGATTTTGACAAGGGAGAGTGTAGGTTTCTGTGTCGTAATTGATGTTTAATTTGTCTGTATCGTAAACAAGTACTTATGTTTGAATAGGTATGAAAACTATAATCAAAAACTCATTGCCAGAAAATTGACATTACAGTTGGGCTTTTAAAAATACCTATTTAGGTACATAGTTTTTAATTGAATGTTTTTTTCAACCGATGTTTTAGTAAATATCGATATTTTTGATCGATACTATCGGTTGCAAAAAGTATCGATACCGAGCTACACGTTTCGCTCTTCTCCACACTTATCAATATCTGATATTGATAAGTGTGGAGTCGAGCGTAACGGAAAACATGAGATTTCGGCAACATCTGAGAAATACGTTTCAATCAAAACACCGCACATAAAATTTATTTAATACTTATTGCCCTTCTAGAGACCAAACTCAAGTAAAATTCCATGCTGGACAAGATCACACATGCCACGAATCAACAAAAATTTGACTCGATTCAATCAATTTACTTACAATATTGCCTGGTAGGCTAATGTGGGGAGGGAGTCGTGTTTGTGTCAGTTAAATGTCGCCTGGACTGTGTCTTCATGATGTAGGTATGTGTTTATGGAAATGTTGCATCTGAGTTGTTGTCCCTCAGCTATTCCCTTTTCAGCCTGCAACTTTCGGTTGGTGGAGGGCTCGAGATTGCTGCAACTTCAGGGTTGAAGGGCCTCACCTTCTAATTTGCAACAACTTGAAGGATGTTCAAACTTTTTTTAATAGTATGCAATTTGAACACAGCAAACGGATCAATTGAATCGAGGCAATCCAAACCAATACATTTCTACAGATAATAATATTCAGTAAGCCGGTCTGATCTGCACGCTTAGCATACTATGCTATATTTCGTAAGGATCATTTTGTGATTTGAAATACGATTCCGAGAGTCATTTGATGATCCGGGAAAGAGGTTCCTTTGGGCCACCGGCAACTCAAGATAATTACCAATAAAGTAAAAAAAAAATACGTATATCAAACAATTCGGTCCCGATCAAAGACCCGGGAGAAATTTATTTTTTTCTCCTCAAGGTAAAAGATGACTCCCTTTGATCAGCCAACTTCTTGTTTCTGTGACGTCCTTTTTTTAGGCCCGAGTTATATTACCCGCTATACCGTAGGTGGATCATCCTCTTTTTGAGCTCTTGTTGAATCGGCCTGCGAAAGTATCCCGTCGGTCTATTATTACAAGAAATGAGGAAACTTATGTCGTACGTTATAGTGACAGTCAAAAGACGGAAAACTCTCTTTTCCCATGTTTGGATAACATTACGAAGGTAATGGGAATCGAGAAAGAGACCGAGGCTTTAAGCGGAAGCTGAAGAATGTAACCCGTGTGACGGCTACGAGGTTTTTTCTTCTTCGCTAAACGACCGACGGAGTAAATATTGAAACTGCAAATGGCTCTTGATGAACATAAGCTACGAGGGGAAAAACTAACATTTATCTAAAATCCTTTTAGCAAATTTTCGGACAGAAGACGGTATTGCAAATGCTTCAACATTTTTAAACATGCAATTTTTAGAATATTCTCTGCACGAATCCGTTTTAGAGCATTCTGACCCCTTTCAGAGATTTTAAGCAAATTGTAATCATTTTACGTAAGGGTCCTTACAGACAATAACTGTCCCCTTAACTATGCCAAAAATTCCTGATTTAACGACTATATTAAATATAGTCGTTAAATCAGGGATTTTAGGCTTTTTTATGCGGACAGTCATATTAAAATACGGACAGTAGGTGTATATTAAATATAGTCGTTAAATCAGGGAATTTTAGCATTGCTATATAGTCAGTTATTTTCTGTACATAAAATTATTAAAATTTGCTTAAAATCTGTGAAAGGGGTCAGAATGCTATAAAACGGATTCGTACAGAAAATATTCTGAAAATTTCATGTTTAAAACTGTTGAAGCAATAGCAATATCGTACACATTTTGTACATACGAAAGATATATTTAATGAATGAAATAGTTTTTTGTGTTTTAAAACCACGCACTGACTAGTTCTACAGCCATGAAAATATGCAGCTAACAGTTTGGTGCACAACGTTGGAGCCACCACGGTGCCTTGGAATATATAATATATTATATGTATTATAGATTGTAACTTGTAATGTATGGCTGCTGAGGTCTCCTGTTCTCGGGGGGTTAGGTAATATGCCCACCCAGAGGGTATGCGGTCTGTGTTGCCACAGCCGTCTAACCCCAGAGCGGTCGAACAAAAAACTCGAGAACAGCTCAGCAAACCATCACAAACAATCATTGTATCTTAGCTCATGCCTGGTGAGGAACATTCCGACTGTGAACACCTCTAAATATCAATCTACAACGGCTTATTGGCACCGGCGTTGCTTTGATTGATTTATTTATTTATTTATATTCCTGGGAGAATTAGGGCCGTAAGGCCCTCTCTTCCATTCTCCCAGGACACAATGCAGTTCACATATTCTCCTCCACAGCCATCGTTTTCACATTGACTCTTTTTGACCATCGTTTTCACATCGTTCTTTACAACCTAAATTACATTTTCACCTTTCTTCTACGCCTTCGGTCCGTTATCCTATGATCTCCTCCATTTTCTTACATTTAACAAAAGTTCACAAATGCGCTTTATTAATTGTAGTCTAATAATAAGATTTCCTTAAATCTATTTCTGAAAGTCTCCGTCCGTTCACTCAACTTGAAATATTCACAGTATTCATTTTATATTTTTGTTCTATGTACCAAAATAGATCGCTCAAACATTGTTGTTCTATGAATTTGTAATAATTTGTTGACCTTTTCTGGTGTCTCTACTATGTACATCAGACATCCACTTTATTCTACTGTACAGATATGCTGGTGTTCAAAACTTTAAACATCATAACTACAACTGCTAGTTTTTTATTTTCTTTGATTTTCAACCACCCTAGTTCACGATATGCAGGCGTGTCATGCTCGTCCATCTTAAGTCGCATCACGAACCTCATGGAGCGTTGTGCGCTTTTTGCAATTTCGTCATGTTTTCGCTCCTAAAATCACAGTACGCTGCAGCAGGATAATCGAACGATGGAAAAATCAAATCCACCAGCTGTTTCCGTACATTGTAATACAAGTTGTAATTCCGTACGTGTAGGTGTTCCATGGAAAGCCAATTAATATTTCTCAAGCCATTACCTACCACATCCTTCCTTACTCACAAACCCCTCATATTACAATCCATTATATTATAATAACGTTTACCACGAAGGGTAAACCTAATTCCGAAACAAGTTCAAAACACTGTATCTCCTCGCTCTTCAATTAGTTACATTAAGACTACATTCGACTGAAAAAGCTGTGGTGGTGTTTTCGCCACAAAAATGATCTATTCTGAACGGAGAGAGCATTTCAGACCTACTCATGTTACTCTCTCAGAAGTAGGAGCTCTCAACGTGAAATGAATTAAAAAATTCGACACTGTAGCCTTCAGTGATGAAAATTTCTGGGCGGCGGTGAAACGCTCGGCGTGGGAAAAGGCTATCCCAGTAGCCTCCAAGAAATATTCATGCAAACAGGTCGACCTATCCCTCTCGGGTAAAGGCAAAGGAAAACTAATTACATATAAATGAAACAAAATGTTAATAAGATCGTTGCGAACCCTATGATTTGGAGGGGCCTCGAGAGCTATGATCCACTCAATCCCTGTGAGCCTCTCAAACGTTCGTGACGATGCTCCAATTTCCATTCAGAATGAACCCAGGACTTACGCCCTTTTCCTGTATTTACTCTCTCGAGGAAAACAAACACCGCGGGGCCGGGCCGCCGGCAGAGACCTGGTCAACTATCGTTTTTTCTGTGCTGAAATACTCTCTGAAAGGGTTTTTTCATGTTCTTTTACTGCAGGGTAGAGTAGTTTATAGGGTAACACGGGAACAAAAAGGTTAATAAACGATAAATCGAGTCGAGCAGGCTCTAAAACCGTGTTTAACGCCGAATGAAAAAGGTTTATCCTCGTAACATTGTACGAACCAATATTCAATATTATTGCAAAATAGAAAACAAACGGTACCTATAGATTGGTTTCAAAAACTACCTGTGTTGGTTAGTACTACATGAAACAGCAAGAACGCCTGGTCCACTCGCTCGTCTATATTTATATAGACGAGCGAGTGGACCAGGCGTTCTTTATAAAGGCCCGTAATTAGCAATATGATTTCCTGCGCATATTAATAGTTCCTAATAATAATTATTATATCCCTCCCACTTTCGTAAACCCTTCGGATTTAGGTTGGGCATCAAGGTCCAATGACAAAATAAACGGAAAAGGCTGGACGCTGCTCTGGTTTGTATTTCTGGGCCGAATCCCACAACCAAAATGTGTGTTCATACCAACCAAGTTAATTTCAAAGAAATTTAAAATCGAAATTGTATTAATCACGATTAATACTCGTACATATACGATTATATTTATGTATATTTTATTATTTTTAGTATAATAGCAATATACTTTCTAGGACATTCAATTGTATTTAAAAACAATACCTGGAGCAACAGCCAATATAAGATTCCAACGGTTCATTATCGAAGATATTAAACCAAAAAAAGGCTACACTATAAATATTCAACTTGCTATGTTCAATGGAAATTCCAAATTCACCCACAAAAAATATAAAATACATAATAATTGTTTTTTTTTTTTTTTTTAGGGGCACGGTGTGCCTCGAGATTGATGGTGATTAATTTCTGAAGCTGCCGCCGTCATAACCAATTTGTGATGACTATGTATACATAGGTAACAAGGTATGCAGCAAAGGGTAGTGCGATTAATTGTTCCCAAATACCGTAATGAGGCTATAGTTCGTAATTGACATTTCTAGACCAAACAGGAGATAAGTACCTCATTAACAGAGACTGCAAAACAATCATAGATAATTTTAACATTAATTTATCATCCTCGAATCTCAATTGAACTATTCATACCTCACCCATGTCCTCAGAAGAGTATACGGATACTAGTATTCGTTATCATCCTCGAGATGTCAAGCTCACATTAACTAAACCCTCCTGACCCCATCTTTTCGTGCTGTTGCGAAATATTTTCCAGTTCTTTTGACAGTTTAAGACAGCGCAAAAAGGCTCTAAGCGTGTGATTGGCTCTAAGCGCCTGATCTATGTTCGTCGAAACGGCGTGTGTTTAGCTCTAAATGCCTGATCTATGTACGTCGAAACGGCGTGTGATTGGCTCTAAGCGCCTGGTCTATGTATGTCAAAATGACGTTTGAGTAGGTCTAAACGCCTGATCCATGTACGTCGAAACGAAGTGTGATTAGCTCTAAGCGACTGATCTATGAACGTCGAAATGGCTTGTGATTGGCTCTAAGCGACTGGTCTATGTACGTCAAAATGACGTTTGAGTAGGTCTAAACGCCTGATCCATGTACGTCGAAACGACGTGAGATCAGCTCTAAGCGCCTGATCTATGTACGTCGAACCGACGTGTGAAAAGCTCTAAAAGCCTGATCTATGTACGTCGAAACGGTGTGTGATTAGCTCTAAACGCCTGATCTATGTACGTCGAAACGGTGTGTGATTAGCTCTAAGCGACTGATCTATGAACGTCGAAACGGCTTGTGATTGGCTCTAAGCGACTGGTCTATGTACGTCGAACCGACGCGTCGGTGAAAAGCTCTAAAAGCCTGATCTATGTACGTCGAAGCGGTGTGTGATTAGCTCTAAACGCCTGATCTATGTACGACGAAATAACGTGTGATTAGCTCTAAGCGACTGATCTATGTACGTCGAAACGGCGTGTGATTACCCCTAAGTGCCTGATCTATGTACGTCGAACCGACGTGTGAGTAGCTCTAAACGCCTGATCCATGTACGTCGAAACGACGTGTGATCAGCTCTAGGCGCCTGATCTATGTACGTCGAACCGACGCGTCGCGACGTGTGAATAGCTCTAAACGCCTGATCCATTTACGTCGAAATGACGTTGAATAGCTCTACCTAAGCGTCTGATCTGTGTACGCCGTTTGGACGTGTGGGTTACTGACTAGGATTCGGGGTCATGGTTGCTAACTTCTAGTTGATACGATTTAGGTACAAATTTCTTCCTTTAAACACTCATACATTTTTATCTGCCGCTTGATTGGTGAGAAAAAATTTATATTCTTCTGATGAATTTTATAATTTATTCATTTATAATAGGTAATTCAAAAATAGCTTCTTGAGTGCTGTTAATTAACAATCTATTTTTTATAATAATGGTAGATTTATAATAAAGATAGATAGAACAATCTATCTTTTATAATGGAAATTTTCCATTATTATAACATGAATGAAGTTAGGTATAATGGTAGGTATCCTTCAATTGGATTTTACCTAATTTTTCTTACATACATACAGACCGTAGAAACATGTTGTTTTACTCCGATGAAAAAATACTGAAAAGTTGGTAACTAATACCTACATACTCTTATTTTGATAATTAAAAATTGAGGGAAAAAAGTGTACCTAATGCCTACACATTGAGCACAACGGTCAATCAAGATACCTGGAAAATTAAAAGTGGGTTCCAGGGAGAGAGTGAATGAACAACGCAACATAGTGGTAGTATTAACTGTAGAGATACCTTTTCCATTCCCCGCAAATATGAGAAGCTTGGGAAAATTTATTTAATAAAACATGTTTTTTTCCACTTGATGTTTAAAAAAAATGTGTTTTTTGCTTGTTTATTTTAATATTTGATTTAAACATTGCCAACTCTGCTCCAACTATGTTGAAATCCCCTCGCCAGACATATTATGTGTACAACGTGAAGCGCTAAGACCAAATTTAAGAACATTTGAAGTCCTTGGTAGCCTCCACTACGAGCGGATTTTTTCACGAATAATTTTCAATTTTCAGGCTCTTGCACGGCGGGGGTTGTAAATACGTTGGAGGAGTCTTTTCCTTTGGGCATTCACGCCCTGATCCGAGAGGGCTCTATGAAAAAGCCAATCAATACTTGTTAAATTACAAACAATGACTCTCTTTCCACTAAGAGATTTCTACGAGAAATTACGGACATTTTTCAGTGAAGTTTATTGTTGGGTGTTCGAATTGTTACCGAACAAAGCAGGCGGTTTCAATTTTAAATACGATACAGACCGCAAATCAAACCTTTCAACAAAGAGAAGAACGAAAAAAAATCATACTTCCTCACCACAACCACCGCCTTTCGCTCTCAACGCAATTAGTTGCCGACTTGTTATTAGAAGGAGGAAACTTGTTACCCTATTACTCCCATCGGCCCAACAACTCCCCAACCCCAACCGAGACCTAATACCTGAAGCGTAGCCCAATAAGCTTTCCTCAGGTTTTCTTGCACCCGACCGACTCCATTCTTGAGAAACAATGTATCGAAAGTTTTCGATATCGGAACAATCTCGGAGGCGTTAACGAAGTTTCCGAAGGGATTGCGTTTTAAATGAATTCGATGGTGCCCTCCAAGACATTCGCCTTTTACGTTCGACTTGCTCTATAATAAATCGGATTTATCGAAGTTTTGGGAGCAACCAGTTCGGGACTTTCTGAAAGGTCGATCTTTTGAGGTCTAAAGGGTTAATTTCATGGATGCCTCTGCGCTGTGCATGCGCTAACTTCAGTGGGGCGATTGTGAGCTGAGCCCAAATCCGAGGTAGCCGATGTAAACTGAGCCCAATCCTTCCTACTTGCCCATCCCCTTAATGTGCAAACTCAGCCCAGGATGCACTCATACCCGTAATGTCCTCAACTCGTTCACTGTAAATTGAGCCCAAGAAACCAGTTAAAAGTAGCCGTTCCCGTCCACTTGATCCCCGTCCAACTAATCTTTATAGTACTAATCAGTTGATTGAGGGATAAACCCAACGAACTAGTTAAAAGTGGCCGTTCATTCCACTAAGTTTTATTAACAGTACCTATAATACAAAATTGATGTTACAACAATAATAATGGTAATATCAACGATTTATGGCTGAATGGGGGCTATAATGTGAACTGAGTCTAACGACCAAGCCATGAGTAGATATGCTGCCCTGGAAGTACGAGTATTTTTACAGTTCTACAGCTAAGAAATTTTGGTGTTTCCGTCTGTGGACATTTCTGGTTGCCGGTGTTTGGGAGGAGGTATTGTTGAGTTTGACTGAAACTTCTTTCTGAAATTCTGACAGCACTTGGGAGAAACCAAAAACGTTTTGGGTGAGAAACCACGCTGGCTGATAATAACATTCGCACATGACATACTCGTAGTTTGGGTATGTCCCGTTTACTTGGAGAAACTGATAGACTCCTGGGGCTGGGCTGAGGTGACAACTCGCATCGATGAGCGATTAGCGGGCTGGGCTCAGTTTACATACAGTTGTCATTCAGACTCTGGGTATTTTAAGGGACTTGATTAACACTTCATATATGGGATCTGAAAGTAAAATTAACTAGCTATCGGACGAAAAAAAAACACATTTAGATCGGTCAAGTAGTTTTGGAGCTACAGCCAAAAGATACCGACAAACGAGTGTCGTAGCCACACTGCTAAACCAAATTTAATGTTTCTGGGATTCATCAACGCGGAATTTAACGCTATTTAGGAAAAACATGAGACTATGATATAAAACCTCTTCATGACACCTTGCACATTTCAAGTCAGTTTTCGGTTTTTGTGGGGTTTTGAGGAAACCATTCGATCTACAAGCACCATTCTGGTCTTAAATTAAAGGGTATTAAATTGTCTTCAAATCTGTTTCTTACGGCCTTTTTTAAGACCAGTAAAAGACCGTAAAAATGACCGTAACATCAAATTTGCACTTCTTGTGACAAATGGCCGTTTTTGCGAAGCTTCACCACGGATTCTAAGTGGTTTACCACTGAAAGTATAACGTTTTTCGCCAAGAGGCTGAGTAACCGCTTTTGACCAAAAACTAAAGCTACAGTGTAGGGCAAAAATTTCGCTGTTTTCCGAGCACCACGAAGTTAGCACAAGCTTTTCAAGGTTGCAAATGTGGATATGTGAAAATCGTAGGTACATGCACATTTATATGCAAAGTTTGATGTCTACATTGACTGGGCTATAAGCCGATTTCAGTGGACATGTCAACATATTGATGCTAAGGAACCGCTGTTTGAGAGGAAAAAGCTGAAGAATTGTCTCTACAAAGGGACCAACAGTTTAAAACCTCCTAAGTTTAGTTGCGCTGCTTTATCTCCCCCGAGACAGTTCGCCGTCTTTGCTGCAAAAGACGGGAGAAAAAAAGGTCACTCGCCGCACAAAGAGTTATCGTTCTAAACCCCTAGTTATACCTTGAGTTAAAGGACGTCCTCCCCTCCCTTCCCCGAACCCCCGGCCTTCGAGGTTGTTAGCTAGACTTCACTCTGGAAAACTCATGAGGTTTTCAAGACGCGAGTCACAAGGGAAAGGGAAACACTGAGGAAGAGAGGAATTTTCGGTAGATTCTCCCTCGACAAACGGCTGAGGCTAAAGCACTTACATTAGTAGCCCTACGGAACAATAAAGAGCGTGTTAGTCTCGGATGAACAAATTGAAGTTGAAACGGTACATTTTCGTTTTAAATCGAGCAAACCAACCGTGGCATTATGCTTTGGTGCCCAATGGCTTACGTAGCTGATATTCACGAAACCGAAAAAGAATGTTTTTCTTCGCTTCAGCGAATAGTTGTAGGAAACGAATTTGGCTACCTCTGGAAACTTGGTCGTTCTACCGCCTACGATGATGTCAAACGCCCAAAACCAATATCATTTAATCTGTACTGGTTATATTAAATTGTATATAAACAATTATGTTTTGTGCACCCACTCATCCAGTGTTTTCTGCAATTGAGACCAACCAGAGACAGTATGCGCATGAAAATGAGGCCAGAACTAGGAAATAGCGTGCCTAATCATTATCACTGTTACGTGCATTATTCATATCAAGATAATTTAGTCCTAGTGGCCCTAGTGGTGAATATCAGTTTCAAGGTGATTTAATCCGTTTGGGAGTGAATTTTATGGAACAGGAGAATAGACTTGTCACTTCAACCTTAGAACGGTAAGGGGAACGGCACCCACTAAAATAATCATTCAAACGTGAACATGAGAATTGAAGACACAACCCAATCTGAAGTGAACAGTGAGGCCTTCAGAACATGAAGTGGATAACTCCAGACTGCCAAATTTTACAGGAGTGACCAAAATTGAATTCTATTCTGGTTTTGAATTTGATTCGAGAAATGGACTATAATGTAGCCGTCAACGCCATATTATGGCCCTCAACGCAATATGTGACACGATTAGATTTGGATTTTGTTCGTGAAACTTTCAGGACACATAATATCTTGTCTGAACTTGTAAACAACTCAATCGTAGCTGAAGGCCTCAAGTATTGCCTCATTTAGCTACACATTTCTTTCACTTTGAAAATCAAAGCGACTTCTAATTTATCGCGAATTTAATTTTCTTAAGAAATTGTTTCTTGCTAAAAGTATTTCCATCCCACTGGATCCTCAAGTACCTTTAACGGGAAATCATAGCAATTCAGGAAAAATACGAAGTATATTTTTTGCCACCCATAAAATTTATTCTATCTCGCCATACGTTACGTAAACCTTATTACGTCTCCCTTTCCAAGTCCCTCTGCATCAATATTCCCGAGAAAAATATTTTTATTAGCGAAAATAAAGGTGAAACGATGCCTTTCCCCTGCGGAAAAGGATAGCTCTTCCCACAAGCTGTCATTCTCTCACGTTACCGTATTTTGAGTGGGTGACTACGGCCTCAACGACGGCCATGTCATGAGACTGCCTGCACATTTTAGTATCCATTATGATAACACCTCGAAATTCCAGTCGAAATTGGGTCAGTAACTTTGTCGGGATTTGCCGTGCGAAGACAGTGCTACGTCGTAATATTAACCGTTCTGGGGTAGTGATATTAACCACTGAACAGGGGCTTCCTCTGTTATAATATAACATACAACTTATTAGTATTTACTTTTAGCCAAACTTAATACAATTGTCCACGGAAAACAAAGATAATATATATTATATAGTTTTTTCGATAAATTTTGTTATTGTTGAGCTCCAATAAATTCGCATGGTGTTCTTCTCCTCATTCTTCTCGAATATGAAGCACAACCATCAAATAAACATGAAATACTTAGTACTTGACGGTAGGCAGGAGTATTGGCCATTTTGTTACATTTTTCTGTGTTGTTTTCCATGGTTGTGGTTAATTCATTTTGTTTTAAAATCGTTCATTTTTATTTTTTCATATTTTCTGTTCAGAGTATATTTTTGACATTTTATGTCTTTACTCTGGCACATAACTCGAAAAACGTCACACAAAAGCGTTACACGAAATCGTCACGAAAATTTCTGATGATTTTCGCTTACAACCGATTCGGTGCTACGGAACTTTATCTTCGCCAGTTATCGTACCAAAATCGTTCACCACTCGTTGGATAGCTCTCGATTTACCTAACCATATTACGTTAACCACTGCGGAGTGCGTGGCAGACAAGCTGCGGTATGAGCGTGATTGTTTAAATAATTGTTTACACACAGGTGATCATTCTCAATAGGTAATTTATATTGTCTATACGAATGCAAGTTTCATAATTTATGATGAACCCTACAATTAAGTATAACAACTACGCTACTGGGGTAGGTGATGTAGCATTGTTCGAAGGTTCTTGAATCACTTCTTTAAAGACATAAAATGTCCCAATGTGTTGCAGACTCGTATGCAAGCATTTAATTCTCGACTGTATCAACAACAGGATGGAGTTGACATTCTTTTCACATTTTCATTTCTTTGCTTTGGCACATAAACTGAAACGGGAAACATTTGTTTCCTTGATTCACCCTTTCCCTCAGATCACGTCAGAACACAAGCGACAGGCGGGCCACTACGTCAGAGCCTATGACGCACGAGCGTATGACGTCAGAAGGCTGGCCGGAGGCCAACTAGTACGTCAGAGCCTATGACGCACGAGCCTATGACGTCAGACGGCTGGCTGGCCGCCAGCTAGTACGTCAGAGCCTATAACGCACGCGCGTATGACGTCAGACGGCTGGCAGGAGGCTAACTAGTACGTCACAGCCAATGCCGTAAGAGCCTATGACGTCAGAGGGCTGGCTGGCTAGGTGATCGGGTTTTAATAAGCCTCTGGAATTCCGCGCCTTCATTTTGCATTCATTTACATCTTCACGTTGAAAAATCCTTCATCTTGTCGCTAATTTTATTTAGCATGACATTGTGATCACTACTTACACCAGGGTACAAGTTGAGTTATTTATATTTTTTTTTCTTCAAATTTTTGTTCAGTTTGCCGTGGGTGTTTGTATAATTTTTTAATTGGCTTGCCTGTAATTTCATATAAATAAATAAATAAAATTCATATTTTTTATTGGAAAATAATTGATTAATTAGGAAAAATGAATGGAAAATTACTAGGAAAATGAATGAAGAGTATGAATGGGGAACTGGGTGAACTCCAGTCGATGAGTTGATATATATTGATAGTGTTGTGTTGGTAACATGAAATATTATCATTATAATTATTTATACCCGTAAATAAAAATAAAGTAATTATTCATATCCTTTGCGATATCTAGGGTATCTGGTGTATGCGTGTAGGGTATCGTTTTCAGTGTTTCTTGGGTCGAGAAGACCGAATTGAAGTTGATTTCGTTATAGCCCAGTTTAAGGCACTACAACTTTTCATGGGTCAAAAATCTAAAGAACAAAAGTGGCTAAAATCAACAAAAATGTGAATCATAATACAAGTGTTCACTGGTATGTTTGGGCGATCAGAACAAATTGGAAGTACATAGGTACAGACAAAAAATGAAAAAAACGAAGATTTTTCGAAGGTTTTTGAGGTTCCGTAAGCTTGGGCTTGTGAACTATCGTTTTTCGTGGTGACTGCCACTGATCGAACATCGATTGACATTATTCATAGTTCCCTTTGATAGCTCTGTGTGTCAAAAATTAATGAATGTGGCGGTATTCGGTACGTAAGTCCAAGTGCTCTTATAATACAAAAGTTGGATGAGTTAAATGAAGCCATCGTTCGCGGAACGGACTCAGAAGTTTGTAATTCACCCTGTTGAACAAAAGTTGAAAAAACTTAACACATTTGAATTTATTCGTCATTAATCTATTCATTTCAAAAACTTTTCCGTCTGCCTTTTGAAGAACGTGAAAGCCTTACAAAAAATGTATTCAAACGGGCTGAGAAATGAATCTCATACTAGAATAACCAACTTCTTTGTTCCAATAAAAGCTGGTGCTTAAGTACGTGAGTTGAAAACTTAACGAAGGTCATCCTCTTTTATGTTTCCGCAAGTACTTGCGCCAAACTTTTTTTTCAAATTCCTACTAAAACTGCAAATACCTCTTTAAGAGCGAGGGATGAGATTTGAGAGGACCAATACACCTTCCGACCCCCTGTGAAAGAGGTTACCAAAAGTTCGAGAGAATATTCATAAAAGTGCCTACTCAACGTTTAACATCTCGAGTTACGCCTTCAGTCGAGGATTTGAAGTGAAGGGAAATTATAGGGGATGGAGACGATTGCGCTCTGAAGATTTTCATGGCATTTTTTTACGAGCTTCGTGCTGGGAGAGTACTCGTAATGATGTTCATTGGAAGCAATTTCATTTCCGTTTTGTTGGTCAATACAAATTTTCATTGCACTCGTTTGTGGCATGGTACTCCGCATTATATTGATTCAATGAATTTACTCAGCGAACGATCGGTATTATTCAATTAGATTCAATAACCTTTTAGAGTAGAGTGGAGTTCGTTCAGATCGAAAGCTCTTTAATGTTGTAACTCGCCATTGTGCGTTCTTTATTTAATCATTCCATTGGCCAATCGATTCGAACTGTGTTTAATCACCTCACTAACAAAATCTGTGGAAAAACAGTGAGGATAGAAACGATACTTGAAAAGTGAAAAAAAGCTACAAAGAAATGCTGCAAAGTGTTCTACAACGATTTATTTTGTGTGAAATCCAAGTCTTATTGGATTCTCATTTTGTAAAATGGTTCGAGGTCAATAATTGAAGTAATTATTGAAGTAATTATTAAGCCCATACCTTCGGAGGGGTTCAACTATTTAAAGCCTTGCTGGCCAGCCTGCGATTAATCCCATAGCTATCTGAGTTGGAGAAGAATAATAGGCTTTATTTTACCCAAAACATTGCATCCCTTAGAACTAATCGTTTAATTTATGATTATGTTTGTCTTGAAGTAAGTATTTATCTCTTCTTTTGCTCCTTCTTCTGCGCCATTATCTTATAGAAGGTGTAAGGAATTTTTTTCGTAGGCCGGTGAGTTAATCTTTAAGATCCATAGGTGGCATTTGGATCTCGTAAGATACCGGGAGAGGATGACCGCACCTCCAGCTTATGTGGAACTCAAACCTCACGAAACCTCACCTACCTTTCTCGTGTTGGAGCTCAGCCTGGGAGTTTAACACATTACTTAGGGCTGAGTCCTCGGGAGACCCCTTCACTTTCCTTCTTTTTGTCGGTCCACGCCCTCCGTTCGTTGCCATTCGCATTCAAGGAGCATCTTTGCCCTCAACACCTTCTCCACATATTCCGATGTGAGCGTCCAATGCTGCTCACTCTGCAACATCTTGGCAACTAATAGTTCTGGTGACATATTGGGAGAGGTGATGCCCAGTGCTTCTTAGAAGCCCATTTCTCGCATCCAAAGGACGCGTGGAACGCATCATCTTCCACACCCCGGCACCTGCAGCACGATAGGGTATCCATACTTCCCATTCTGTACAAGTAGGCGTAGAAACGTCCATGTCCTGAGAAGAACTGAGTCAGAAAATAGTTGACTTCTCTATGTCCCGTTGGCATCCACACCTGGATGTCTGTCAACCAACCGGGCAGTCCATTTCCCTCTCAACTCCCCCGTCCATATTTCCTGCCATCTTGTCATTGTACGCTTTCTTTCTTCCCTGGAAATTGGGGATCTCTCTCCTTCGTCTTTCCGCTCGTACACCCGCTTCTTTTCTGCAGCAAGCAGCTGTATGGGTATCACGCTTGCCAATACGAGTATTGCTGGTTCTGATACAATCCTGTAGGTGCATGCAATCAGCAGCGCTCCTCTACCCTGTACAGCTCCCATGCGCTTCCTTTAGTATGCAGTTCTCAGAGCATCTGCCCAAACCTCTGCCCCATTAAATCGAATGTACCACCTACATCATCAGGTGCCGTTTGGATTGCTAGGTACCCCTTGGATTTGTTTGTATTAAATGTCTCGACACAAATAAGACTATGGGAAGGCAAGTTTTCACAACACCGTGAGATCACACTGTGTAAGAGGTAGGTGTAACAGTTAGTGTTTGAATTGAAATTCCTCCACACACCACAAGTCATCAACTTTCGGTGGAGAGTGGCATTTTCAGTACGATTGCTTCTTTTTTGTATTAATTAGATACATACAGCCCAAACACTCTTACAAAATTTATCAGACATATCAGTCATGTGTAAATACGTTACACTCTTCAACAAGTTTCTGGAACATCTCCTTTATGTCTCGGTGTTGTGAAAACTTCCCTTCCCATAGTCTTATTTGTGTCGAGACATTGAATACGTACAAATCCAAGGGGTAGCGATCCGGGAGCACCTCACCCCTCTGCCATCTCCACCTCTGCCTCACCATACTCGTACGTTTTTCCTGCACTCATTTCCAACCCCTTTCACCGTTTCTTTCGATTTCCAAACAATTTGCCTTCCCCCTTTTTCCTTCAGCAAAACGGTTGAAAATCTCACGCTTTGTACCTTCTACGGTAACTCTCCTCGTGCAGCATACGACACATTGTGAGCGGACTACGTAATGGAGCGATTCAAGGCTGCCTCCGCAGTTCCCCATTTCAACCTTATTGAATTCGACACTGAAAGGGCTCCGCGGGAAGGAAAAGAATGGAAATGAAGTCTGGTGAATTGAGGGAATGTTTACAAGACGTACATGTAGGCGGTCTCTCATTGTTGTAGGCAATCCCCCTCAGCGATTCAGCACGATTTCGCAAATACGTTGGCATTTTTACGAGGTCAGGTTAGTCGTATGAGAGCGTTAGTATGCTAATCTGTATAATGGAATCGGACAAAGTTCTATCCCGTGGATTGAACTACTCGTGTGATCAGACAGAACTCCCTTAGCAGAACTTGGACAGCTTGAGTATAAGCGACCGACAGTCATTTATCCAAATGTGTCTTAAGACCGTGTGCACTGGATACATTTAATCACTCGCTTAATATGCTACATATATTATACTACAGCTTGTTTTGAGACTAATTAATGTTAAATAGTTTTGTAATTCATGTATGAGACCTCTCAAGGCCTTGATTGTCTCTGCAAATTTCCTGCGGTTTGTCTCGGGTTTTGTACGGAAACACCAATGGTATTTCGGTAAAATCATTCTCAACCGTATGTGGCCCATCCCCTGACGCCCACCTGAATTTAAGACGGTTTGCACTTCAGCTGATCTCTTATCATGATATGGTGTTTATACTTAGTGAAAACGACTGAAGCATCTTCCTTGATGTCTTCATCATGTCGTAGAAATCTAGTGGGTCACATCCAAACACGCGACGGCCTTTTTCCGCGAATGCAGTCAAGAACCGTAACGGTGTCAGTTCACTGCAATTTAACAACACCAACTGCGGTAGTTGATTCATACTATACGTCTGATAATTGTCATCTTACTAATCATTCAATTTGATCACTTCAGAGGTGTCGCAAAGCCATCAAGCTTTCATTACTTCTGAGTTCATCGGGTTTAGGCCTCCCATCAAATAGCTAAGGAGAGTGAATATTAGCAATGCTAATCGCCTACTCAAATCTCAAAGGCTGGAGTCAGGGCATAAAGTGAGTGGCTTATCCTCGAGAGGAAACTAGGGATTGAGCGAGATAGTAGTGCCCCCTACCGCCTCGAGCGGAATTTTTATGAGGAACATTCTCAGATACTTGACGCGTTTTAGGATCTACTAGTGTTATCTATTGACACTGATTTGAAATGTTTAGATCACTGATCTGTTTCTACGCGGAGAGTTCGTATAAAGAAACGGTTCGTAAGGGTTCGTATTATTGGAATATAAGAAATTGAAGTACATGGTATGAATGAAACTGTGGGTTATCGGAATTGTTACAACTAAAGTTCGACCTACGTTCTAGTAAGTTGTTGTACGAAAAGTCAACCGCACTCGAAACTTATCTGAAGTAACAATATCAGGTGAGTTTTTTTTCTGTTTTGACCTTCCATAAATAAAAACCCCCGTGCGAAGTACTTTTCGGCTTTTTCTGAATTTCGCCCGCAAGGAACCACTTGGGGAGAAACCCGATATTTTTCTTCTTTCTCATCGCGGTCGCCCTTCCGCTTCAGTCACTTCAACGGCTTCTCCATTAGCGTCTTTTTCCTCCGCATACCGTCTTCTTCTCCCGAGTTATTTGTAAGCAAATTATGAAGAAAATAATATTTTGTGGTATATTATACCACAAAAAAAGTGTTTTTCTCTGTTGCGGAATATGAAGAAACTCGGGAGGAAACGGTTTGTTTATTGTTCTCAGTAGCTGTATCTCATTTCCCTCTCAGATCTCTTTCACTCTTCCCCTTCCCACCCGAAAACCCTAACAAGCTCGACACAATCTAACGTCTTCTACTTTCACGAGGTAATGAGAAATTTCTCTTGGAAATGTATACGTTTTCCACCCCTTGAAATACGAAAACGGTTTCAAAGGACTGATTGTATCATTTTGATATTGTAATTTATCCATTCGTGTAGTTAAAAATGAAACGCATCTTCTTGAATTCATTAGCGATGCCACCTGAAGGCCAACGCCAATTTTGGACGACAAGGGCAGTTGAAAGCTGATGAAATGGAGCTGTTCATTTTTGGAACAAGACGTAAAATGAAGTGGGTGTGGATCTATCGAAGGGAACTCAGTGCTACTTCAAAGGGTACCATTATTTTGACAAATGGATTGCTTATATTCTTTATGTTTCGAATAATATAAATTACATTATCTGGAAAAATTGGTATATTTTTTGCTGTTGAAAATTACTTTTAGAATCTCAATGGATATGAATGAATACACAATAATTGTTGAGTTATATCGATTTGTGGTATCGAAATCAACTATAACCATCCCTATTTACAGTCCAGGCTGGATATGGTTCTTATAGTCGGCCCTCTATAGGAATTTTCAGTACAATATATATATATATATATCCACATTCATATTCATACAATATTCATATATGAATAATATTCATATATATATGAATTATCAGGTTTATGGGTGTGTGAATAGATAAAGATGAAGATTAAATAGAGCTTCGAAAACTATATTGAGCCAAAAAAGTTACCTAATTTCGACATCAGTCATAGTTACTCATTACTTACTACTCATCATCACCCATAAAAATCAATGCTAGAGCCCTAAAATAGTTGATTTTTTCATACTAGATGATGTTTTATACTAGTTGATGTTTTCATTTTATACTAGATGCCGAGTACTAGGTTTATTTCCATAAATAGTAGTAGTTGTGGGTAGCCTCCAGTCAACGGCAACAATCAACCCCATTGTGCAGCTGACACATTTCCCTTTTGTAACAGCTGTTTGGTTGAGGTTAATTTCTTATTCTTTCGGTTGACTAATACAAGTTATTCCTGTTATTACATGTTATTCCTTTTTCTATTCCGTCTCGTACTTTATTTAACACGAACACACCCATCGATACATAGTTATTGATACGCATTCATGATAGGCAAGGGATCGCACATCTGTCTATTTATGTTAAACTAAGCATTCGCGGAGGATGCTTTGATCATGTTGTTAGGAGAAGTAACAGCCGGATCACGGCGGCCACGTTCGTTATCAGACATGCATGATATGGTTCTATAAGCGCATGGCGAGGCCTGATGAGTAATGCATACATCGTCTCCCCCACTTGGGAGCAGCCGGCGTTGGAGTCAAAGGTGACAGGTAGGGTCCGTGCATGGTGTTCCCTGAGACAAACGATGATGCTCATTGTAACAGTAAACGCAATCCTATTAGGTAATAATGTTACGTACGCGAGTACATACCGAGTAGATGACTGTTGGGTTCTAAAACCACCTTGGAGTCATGATCCAGAGTCAACTTAGGGAAAGTCATTTTTCATTGGCGAGTGTTATCCAAGACGGACTTCTGACGAGCTTGCGAGGAGTCACAGCAACCAGAACTTCAGAGGTCCGAACCAGCAATTCAATGAGGGCTGTAAAGGCAATCTTTATTAAATGGATCTTTATTAAATGTAGAAATGTATCACACGTGTGTCTAATGTACATTAGACACACCTAATCAAACGTAAATCAATAAACCAAAAAAAAAACAACTCATGTTTGCCTCTTTGCTCAGTTTTGTCTCAACTGATGTTCGAATCCATTTGATCAAATGTGTTGACTTTGTTTCAATCTTCACATCCAACACTACCAAAAGTAGCGAGGGAACTAAAGAAAAATTATATAAAATTTCATCCCCCAAA
Source organism: Stenodema calcarata (assembly GCA_963920205.1). Lineage (NCBI taxonomy): Eukaryota > Metazoa > Arthropoda > Insecta > Hemiptera > Miridae > Stenodema > Stenodema calcarata. The sequence continues at coordinate 5,484,139 of OY986058.1, forward strand.
AGTTCATTTTGGTACTTGGAAATTGATGACACTACCTTGAATACCCCTCATGGTACACTAAACGTATGATGATCTGTGAATATTTCTACACTATATGAACATTTTTAGGGCCGATTTCACCAAAAAAAAGTTGGTGAAATCGGCCCTTAATAAATTATTTTTGAATTAGCGAATTTTCGAAGAAAAGGAATCTATTATTCAGGTCCAAAATGTTTAAAACTCAAATTCCCGAAAGTTTTCTTACCAAAATCCGTTTCAGACCACCCTGAAATCACTGCCAAAAGACACCAAAAATCCTATGTAAATTTATATATTTATATATATACATATTTTTTAAATATTCTTGAGGCACAGAGCGGCTATTTAAGTTAAACATGCAGAAGGAAAAACTCACAATTTGATAATAAGTATCAAATTGTGAGTTTTTCCTTTTGCATGTTTAACCGTGGAACCACGTTTCCGCCATTCAATAATATATATTAAATATATATATAAATGGAATGACACATAAACATAAATATACACTAAAATTTTTAATGCATATTTATGTTTATGTGTCATTCCAAACGATAACTCTCGAGAATTTAGATAAAACGGGTTTGGGTTCGATTCCCGGTTGGACCTCAGGTGTGCGAGGGAGGATAACAAGTAAAGAGTTCAAACTTATTTCATAATGGTTTAGTTGGCACAGGCTCCGTTTCGTGGAGTTTAACCACTTCGTAAAGTCCTTCATATCAAACAGTTGAATCTCATTTTGCTCTTCAGAAATCAAGGAACCGTTTTGGTGCCATTTGTGCAACTACACCTCTAAAAACTACAAAATAATACACACAAAAATTAAAATTTAATAAAAACTCATTTGAATGATGGGAAGTTCTGCCCACAGTTTTTACTGAGGACCAGTCGTGCAGTTCTCCCACGGTACCCCTTCGATAGGAACTCATTGATTGTTGCTCGATGATGACGTAGGACAATCACAAGAGCTCTGGTTGCATTAAACAGAAGTCAATCACATTGTCAACATCTCAAGATCCAAGTGGACAACCTGAGTATGAACCAACATCCGCGCCCTCCCTGACAACAAGCGGAGTTTGTGATGGTTATCGCTGTCTGTTTGTACACGCGGTCCAGACTCCCAGTACGTGTTTATGCAGCTCGAAACGGCGAAGTCCTTCCATACGCTCCTGGGAATGCGCGGTGTTGTGATTCCAAACTCTTGAGGATACCGATACTCGTTAATGCATCGGGGCCTTCACACCTTCATTTACAACATACCTTATGAATTTTCAAGGTATTTTGAAAGTGGTTTGAGCCTGCAAGGTGTTTATAAAACACGTCTGTCAACTGATATAGCGTTATAGCTCCTCATATGGTTAATTGGTGTATCCGGCATTGTTTCGATCATACGTAAATGAAACACAACAGGCTATCAACTCAAAGGAAATCGGATGGTAAACCACGAAGGAAACACCAAATACACCATATGCAATTTGCAAAACCATTTACAACACCAGAAACACTGTCTCGTCAATCATACGGAAAAAGAGTACCTAGTTTTTCTTCTTCTTTCTTATCAGCGTTGATCCGGCGGTTATTAATTCTGGTTTGATCGTTCCTACAAAGTATAAACGGGATTTCCGCTAGTTATGTAAAAGAGCCACGCATCGTTGTGGATCTCAGTTTTGCAACTTTTCAATATGAAACTAAGGTTTAGTTCGATACTCTTCATTAGTAGGGAAAAGTGGGCAACATTTTATCTTCCGATGTTTGTCACATGTGATGTGCACATCGATGTTTTTTTCCTTTCTCCCAAAATAAGTAGTACCTATAATTTCAAACCTATTTTACGTTTAGTTAATAATTGCATTATTGCTGTGCCTTGTTGGGAACTTTACTACTTACCTACAGACTACATGGTTTATTACCATATATTACCTCGTCATTTCAACAATGTCTTGGTTTATAAGACTCATTCACGCTCCTTGGAGTCCACTCCACTCCTTTGCGTTTAACCATAAATAAATTGTTTGATTACACATGTGTACATTTTCTGACTGAAATATTATTGAATTGGCGCTGCTAATCGCGGGAAACACCCCATTTCTAAAGAAGTCCTAGTGAGGTCTCCGCACATCCCGCAAGAATTCAGCATCACTCGAATTATAGCAGTAATTTGATGTTTGTCGTGGGAATCTCTCTTATGCTATGTATATTGTCAAAAGCATCCACGACCAACTAACTTCAAATTTACTGAAACGTTTCCATGATTAACGCAGCATTGCGACGTTTCTAATTCAGTTGAAATGCAATTCCGTAAAGTACGTGGGAGAAAGAGAAGCTCAGCGTCGTTTCCCGAGTCTCAACGCGTTAAACGCAATTTTCCGAGGTTCCTCGCGGTTTTGTACTTTGTAGATGGCAGTGCCCGAGAGGAAAATTGGGAGAAAAGTCCGGAAGGAGGAAAAACTGCGGGAGCGAGAGAGAAAGGAAACGCAGTGATAGAAAGAGGAAATTGTTGTGTAGCGTTGGGATCCAAGACCGTTTCCAGAAGGCCGGGCAGATGATTAAAACAACGGGAGGCAATTAGTTGTTGTGGAGCCTTTGGGGTAATCCTAGGGTGAGGTCTTCCGTCTCCAATCTCGGGCTTTCTAAAGTCTGGGTTTATATTTCGGGTGAAACGTGCGGGCTGGGGGCCCGAAAGAGTTGAATGGAAGTCTGGAGTTTTCCCGGGGGTAAGAGAAAAAATCTCGAGACGACGACGTGAGATTCGCTCGAAATGATAATTGCCGTAACGAGCGTGGCACAGGCATTCGATGTAGAAACATACTGTTTCTCACTCCATTTTTGACCAAACGACAGTAGGTAATGACTGTATTTATTCAGCCCGAAATTAAAGTCAATTCTTAACCGGAGCCCTCGATCCCAATAGCAATAGCATACTGTTTGGTAAAATAGTTAACAGAGTAGATAAATAAACAAATATGGACGAATAGCCCAAATCCCCCCAGAAAACAACTCTATTGTAAAAACTGGCCCGCCAAAAACCTCCTCAGCCGCATAAATGATTGATATCCATTTTGACCACCAGCCACGTATATAGGATGCTCGGTGCTTCGCACCTCGCTGTTGAGTGTGCAAATAGAACCCTGATCCTTTCACCCCTAACCTCCACCACCCATGTTTTCCTGTTCCTTGTCTTCTTCCTACAACCCCCTTTTCACCCTCCGTTCCCCTCGGTTTCACCTAATAATATTATATTTCCTCTGTTGCTCCTGCAGGGAGCTTTTCGTATGTATCTATGTTCCATCAAAGCGGAGCAAACGATCTGATTGAAGTTTTTGTTTATAGTCGCCACCTTGTTTTTAGACTGAATCTATAGACCTGTGGACACACTCGATTCGAGAAACAAACAATGTCGGTGAAAGTCATATTAGGGCTCTTCTATGAACTACCTCGTTCCTAATTTGAAGTTCAGACCGTTACAACCACTTCTTACTCCTATATACTCCTATATAAGATATAAGAGTTTTTTTGTCTGTAAGGATCCTGCTAAGGAGTTCAACTCAAACTTCAACACGCGTTTTTCACTTTATCCATAACCAAAACAGACCATTTCTACCCAACCGCAAATCCTAAAGTTGATTCTTGTTGTGCAGAGTAATCTACCTATCTCCCTCATACTCTGGAAGTTTCTCTTTGAGCGACAACCTACTTAACTTGTCAGTCTCTTTGCCACTTGAGCCTTCCCGGTCTGGGCGACTTTGGAACAAGTTGACATTTTGTTGGCAGAATGGTGTTTTTGTTTGTTCTTAATGTAAACCTACACCTCCTATCATATATATATCCCCTCCCCCTTCCCACAAATGACATGAAAGTTTGACTTTACATTAGAAGATAGATAATTTCTGTACTCGGTTTTTCCCTTATCCCCAACACTAACTTCCAGGCAATAGAAGACGAAGTATCCCATGGTCTTCTCAAAAATAAAGGTGTGATCATTTTATCCATTGAATTACTATGTCCTATTAACCTCCACTTCTCTAGTCTCTTTGCTACTCCTACGATTCGCTCAGTGGGGTATGCTGTATAAGCGGGACAGTTTCAAAATGACCTGGGGCCGATTCCAATTGTTCGTTACCGAAGTTAATGAATCAGAACTCCAAACAAAACAATTCCAATAAACTTTCGTGCATTGAGTTATTGAAAAATCGACGAAACACTGGGTTTGCAGGAATTATTTAATATTCAAGTACAACGGTATAAAATAATCTATACCATGGGTTGAGAGAATTCATTCTTTTTTTGGAGTTTTTGAAGTGCTGTTGATTATGAAAGTACCGATTAAGGGACCTTTCCATTTACCAATATTGTCAGCTATTTGGGCAATCGAGAGTCCCTGCGTTTTCAATGGTTTTCATATTTCGCTGCACAATCCGGCAGATTGTAGAGATTTTCAGGAAATCATTCAATACAATAAGTTGAACCAACAATTATTCATGTCGGTTTATTGAAACCGTTACATATATACGAGGTATTTGAGTTTTCAATCAAAGTGCAGTTAAATCAACCGAAATTTGATTGGTTTCATACCTATTTGAGAGCCAGAACAACAAAAAATTGGCTCGAAGCGTAACGTCTGTAGGCAAATTTGCGAGGGAAAAGTGGAAAGCGGGATTGCTCGGGATTTCAATAGAAAGGCATCACCTGGTTGAAATTCAACCTGCTCGCTCGGATGGATGAGCACCAGCTTGGAACGCCCCGAGGCCCGCGGTGAATCATTTAGCCGGCAGCACATAAACGGATATACCGCTTTTCCTTTTGTTTTTTTTTCTCTTCTTTCGAATAGAATTGTTGATAAAAAGTTCATATCGAGGGAATAGTGCACCAGAAGCCTCAAAGCGTAGATGAGGTATTGGTGAAATGATGAATCCGTATATGACATACGCTGTACGAAGAAGACGAGCAAATCCCTACATAGAAATCCTAATACATACTGTGTACATATGTGTATATATTGTATCAAATATCGACGGCTAAGAACCAGCATAGCATAACTCTATATCCCTCACTTTTCAGGAGAGGGAAAAACTGATTTCCCGACTACTTCTCACGAAAAATGTAGTTTTTAAATATTTTCTAGCCTTAATGATGACTAAAGACCGGATTTCTATGCGATTTCATATCCATTTCGCTTCATGTAAGGCGAGCGCAAATTCTTCCTTTATCCGATTCGCCTTCTGTAGACGCTGTGGTTTGAATTTTATTCTGCATATTTGTGTGTGGTTTTGTTGACCGTCAGTAACAATGATGTTGAGGGATGTCGAGGGTCGGTCAAATGAAAATTGATTTATGTGCCAACGTTTCGAAGAATATATTTCTTCATCTTCAGGGCCTAAAAACAGTGTCATAATATTGATTACAGTTCTATTGTGAGAAAGTTGTTGTAGTTATTTAGTTATATTTAGTTACAGTAATAATTTAGTTGTAGGTAGTTTTTATAAACAATTTGGTTAAACGAATGACGTTAAAAACAGATAGCTAAAGAGATAAATTGAAATGGTGTGTGGGCTGTACAATAATTTGTGACTTACAGTGGGAAGTTCTTTCCTCCAGGGCACCGGAGTTACAACTTAACAACTTAGCTTAAAGTTACCTATATATATATACGGATGAAAGTATATCCAAGAGTGGGGTAACAAAAGCCAGGACATCGTGGCGCCAAGAAACGTGTGAAAATTGAACAAACAAAGTCGTAAAAAGCAGGTACTTTAAAAAGGTCGGTGTTATTCCAACTAACTTCATAAAATGGTACACATGCGAAAAATAGAAAAACATCGTTGAATTTTCTAGTGCGATATGTTTGTGACGTTTTAAAATGGTACCCGATGCCGTGCAATAGTGTTGTCGGATGGAACTGATGAAACTGGGGATTTGAGATTGATCCGTGGTTGCTACCTCTGCCATAAGTGTGTGTGGTTTTGTTGACCGTCAGTAACAATGATGTTGAGGGATGTCGAGGGTTTTTACGACTTTGTTTTGTTCAATTTTCACACGTTTCTTGGCGCCACGATGTCCTGGCTTTTGTT
>OY986058.1:5490421-5622784 GCA_963920205.1 Stenodema calcarata
ATCGACGGCTAAGAACCAGCATAGCATAACTCTATATCCCTCACTTTTCAGGAGAGGGAAAAACTGATTTCCCGACTACTTCTCACGAAAAATGTAGTTTTTAAATATTTTCTAGCCTTAATGATGACTAAAGACCGGATTTCTATGCGATTTCATATCCATTTCGCTTCATGTAAGGCGAGCGCAAATTCTTCCTTTATCCGATTCGCCTTCTGTAGACGCTGTGGTTTGAATTTTATTCTGCATATTTGTGTGTGGTTTTGTTGACCGTCAGTAACAATGATGTTGAGGGATGTCGAGGGTTTTTACGACTTTGTTTGTTCAATTTTCACACGTTTCTTGGCGCCACGATGTCCTGGCTTTTGTTACCCCACTCTTGGATATACTTTCATCCGTATATATATATAGGTAACTTTAAGCTAAGTTGTTAAGTTGTAACTCCGGTGCCCTGGAGGAAAGAACTTCCCACTGTAAGTCACAAATTATTGTACAGCCCACACACCATTTCAATTTATCTCTTTAGCTATCTGTTTTTAACGTCATTCGTTTAACCAAATTGTTTATAAAAACTACCTACAACTAAATTATTACTGTAACTAAATATAACTAAATAACTACAACAACTTTCTCACAATAGAACTGTAATCAATATTATGACACTGTTTTTAGGCCCTGAAGATGAAGAAATATATTCTTCGAAACGTTGGCACATAAATCAATTTTCATTTGACCGACCCTCGACATCCCTCAACATCATTGTTACTGACGGTCAACAAAACCACACACACTTATGGCAGAGGTAGCAACCACGGATCAATCTCAAATCCCCAGTTTCATCAGTTCCATCCGACAACACTATTGCACGGCATCGGGTACCATTTTAAAACGTCACAAACATATCGCACTAGAAAATTCAACGATGTTTTTCTATTTTTCGCATGTGTACCATTTTATGAAGTTAGTTGGAATAACACCGACCTTTTTAAAGTACCTGCTTTTTACGACTTTGTTTGTTCAATTTTCACACGTTTCTTGGCGCCACGATGTCCTGGCTTTTGTTACCCCACTCTTGGATATACTTTCATCCGTATATATATATAGGTAACTTTAAGCTAAGTTGTTAAGTTGTAACTCCGGTGCCCTGGAGGAAAGAACTTCCCACTGTAAGTCACAAATTATTGTACAGCCCACACACCATTTCAATTTATCTCTTTAGCTATCTGTTTTTAACGTCATTCGTTTAACCAAATTGTTTATAAAAACTACCTACAACTAAATTATTACTGTAACTAAATATAACTAAATAACTACAACAACTTTCTCACAATAGAACTGTAATCAATATTATGACACTGTTTTTAGGCCCTGAAGATGAAGAAATATATTCTTCGAAACGTTGGCACATAAATCAATTTTCATTTGACCGACCCTCGACATCCCTCAACATCATTCTGCATATTTTTGCATATTCGGACGTTGCTGCATATTCTTGCATATTCGGGCAAAAAATCGTAATGCTACATATTTTATAGATAATCAATAACGTTTGACGACTTTTGGCGACGGAAATAAAATAAAGTTCCTAAGTACAAAAATCAGACGGAGAGATTGATTTTGATCATTTGAGTAGGACCACAAAGTGTTAAAAAAGTCTTGGAATGGGTCGGAAATGACCCCACTTAGCCTTCATCAAAGCCCACTTGTTGGTCATACCTTTGATACTAACTGTAGGATAGAGGAAGGTGGTGTTGAGTTAAGACAAAGTTTGGAGATGATCGAGGAATGCTCACAAAAATGCAGGCGATTCCTGGTACAAATGGGATAAAATTACAAGAGAAGTGGTCCACACTCTTGCAGAAAAATAATGGTCTAGAAACATTGGAGAACGTGAACCAGATTTTAATGGTAGAGGATGTACCCCGTGAACTGACAAAGCATTCTCTCTCGGACCGTCGTCACAAACACACTCTCTCGGACCGTCGTCACAACTTCATTCAAGACAACCTTGAAATGAATATTTTTGTAAATATTAATTACGAAAAATTGGCAAATCTGTAAAGAAGATGAAAAAGATTTGTAAGTTGTACTTTTAGTTCTATGCCACAAAAATAGTGGAATTTGAGCCAGACAAGTTAGATTATAATTTAAAGAAGTAGGTGTACAGAAAAGTGGAAAGATAATAATTTCCAACTGTGGATATTCCTACTCGTGTTATTTCAAAAGGAATAATATGGTGATAGTAACATGAGTAGTTATTGTCACCGATTGTGAGATTTTGTTCCGCACGAGTAGTGTGAACGTTACAAAAAGTTGTAAGTAGTAAAACAAATAGGTTATGTTCTGTAAAAACAGCAATTGAAAAATATTTTGTCGAAATGAGAATTCCATTCGGATCATTTCTTATTGAAACTTACCGGTAGAGTGGTAGTACTGAAACTTAATTTCGTATTCATTTCATTTGTCGCATTTTTCCCAAAGAAATCGAAGAATAAAGAATTCAACAGCACAGCCCAACTCAAGACTCGAGTATTTTAGCATAGCACAACTCAATGTACTACAAAAAACTTGTTTTCTAGCAACGATTTTGTGATAATAATCGAGACATTCTTTTTAAAACGGATTTGAAGGAAAAGACACCAAGTTGGAATCAGGCCAAATTATATGAATTTTACGAATATTTGTAACGAAAAACATGCAAACTTACCTCGGAGCTGCAGCCGGGCGGGGAATCCGGGTTGAAATGGCTAGGTTGTGCTATGCTGCTGCACACTTTGAGTTATGCTATGATGAATAAATCGCAAAATATTTAATATTAGTTCACGTTATTTTCTTTGCTGGAAACTGAAATTTCCTGAAAATTAGTGGAGTCCCATCAAAAACTCATTTTGGCTGAAAATTTAGTTACGCGATGCTGGTTCTTTGCCGACGATATGCAAAAACGGCCAATGACCGAAAAAACGATCATTCCTCGAACAGCGTATTTCCATTTGCTCAATCCCCGAAAAACTGTAACTTTCCGCTCATCGAGCTAGCTGGAGATGGTCAATATGAATATTAGGGTATTTAATAACATTAACTCTTTCAATCATCTCCTGAATTCATGAACCCACTGTTCCGTACATTCAACTGCTGCCCGTCCTCGAAATAACACGCCAACAAAAAAGTTTTACTCCTTACTCAATTTTCCCATGAAGGGAGTGGAGATAAAAAAAACTCTTCTTCTGGGACCGCTAAAGACTCTAAAGTAACCTGATGAATACGACAATTCCGAAGAAAAAGAAGATGTTCCAACGAGAGAGAGAAAGAGTTACAAAAGAACTGTTCACGTCGCTCCTGTTCCTCAGCCGACAGGTTCAAAAGTTACTTGATGGATCCTTATAGTGCGAGCTGGGAAAAAATGGAAAAAGTTGAAAAGAGCGGGGGTTCGAGGCCGAACGCCGTATTTGGGCCGCATTCAGTGGAAACCATTTATGTTTCACTTACTCGACGAGTGTTCATTTCCGTTTCATTCCGTTTGCTTGGAGATTTTTCTTGACTTTCTTATTGGAAAGTCATTTCAGTGTTCGAGGCCAGCCAAACTCTCGGAATCGAAGGCGTACGATCCGATACCGTTCATTGAAAATGTTTTGCGATTGAGAAATATTGAGCAATCGCGAGGGGCCAACGATCTTGGTACAATACCGGTGAGTTATACGGCTTGGCATTTCAGCAGGAGTACGGATAACGCTTTCCTCACGACAACGTCATCCCATTTCATTTTCTCATCTCCATCACCTGAAACCTAAAAACCTACTAATATAGTTAGCGTTTCAATTCCGGGTAATAGTTAGTCACATATATTATATATGTATAATATATGTGACTAACATATATATTATATATATATTATATATATATAATACCTCTGTCATCCTGAGTCTTGGCGTCAAATCAATTTCTCACTCCAGACTTATTATGTGTGATTGTTATAATTATCTGTTTGGTGTTTAGATGCTCTTACGTGTACCATAAGGCGAAATAATTTGTATTTGTGTCCAGAAATGTGTTCTGTTGGGTGATTTCAAAGGTTTATTATTGGTTATTGAGGGTCGCCAACGCTCTGTTATTTGAAAAATTGTCGTGTAATACAACTAATTAGGAGAAAAACGTTTTTTGACGTCACGCAATGAGAAGTTTCTATTTAATTGAAGACCGATACGCCTCCCGGTATCACTCCAAATAATTGAACAACCATCGAAACGCTGTTACCCCAATTATCATTTCAAGCCGCTCATTTAGGTTCCTAACTTATGATTGTTCAATTATACCATACTCGCACGGGTTTCAGCAATTTAATCCAACCGATGGAACAATACGGCCGTTTCTTAATATTAATAATACCTACCTTATCCCCCCACGTTTAAGCCGGATCAACGCTGTATGAAACTCGGGAAGCCGGAGTCTCTGGACCTCCTCCATTACAAAAGACCCTTACAAAATCATAGGAAGGGTTTTAATGATTTCCCCTTAATAATAGAAGAGGCGAGGAAGTAGCGCAATCACAAAGACAGCTCTTCAAAAAGTTGAGCGGGTCGTGAAAACAAGACGGTGTCACCTGTTTATTAATATATGGGTCAACTTAGTTATAGTGGGCTCGAGGCTATTTCCCGACCGTTCCTGAAATAATCCGGACTCATAACGTATTTTGGTTCGGATTGGAGTGAGGTACACTCCTGAAATACCACCAAGAACAATACCAAAAAGAACCACGACATTTAGATTCCCAACATTTGCTGCATACCAATAAAAGCCCAAAATCAAGAGATTTGCGTTTAGGGGTATTTGTAGTCTTAAAAAATACTCCGATTCAAAATGTACTGAAATTTGCATGAAAAAGTTCACCGCTTCACCTACAGTTTCTGAGCTGTGTCGTTTGGAAAATGTCAACTCCTCTTTTGCAGCCTTTCCTATTGACACTGTTATGAAAAACCAGGTCTATGAGTGAACTATGTCTTAGGAAAACGTGTATATAAAATATGACGAGATTTTCTTTGTCTTGTGTTTCAGGACCTCTTCCAAAGTCCTGAGGTTTTTAGACCTTAGCTACAACAAACTGGAGAGCGTTCCTCTCGAAGCTTTACGCCACTTAAGAGCTTTGGATTGGCTCAATATCCACGGGTAAGCGCTCTATTCTAGTTCACTGTGTTCTTGTTAGAATATTCTTGCAGTCTATTTCAATAAGAAGCACCTCCACATATTTAACGTTGCTCAAGTATTTCTTCAGGGGGCTGGAGTTACTCCATGGCTGTCCATCAAAACACAGCTGTATTAATGCTGCATCTTATCAAGTAGCGTTAGCTGCGAGGAGGTCATTCACAATTGAACTTCCACCAAATCCACAGGTGGTGTCATAACTTGCTTATGAGGTTTTCTCTGTCTGTTTCAGAAATAATATCTACACGTTGGGCTTCGAGTTGGACTGGGGAGGGCTCAGACACACGCTCTCGAGCATCTTTCTGGGAGAGAATGACTTGAGGGATTTAGGCCCCGATTCGCCCCTCGTCCACTGCAAACGTCTTCAATCAGTCTCATTAGATAGCAACAAGTTCATGATACTGGACGCTGGCACGCTCCCGCCAAACGTCCATACGCTAAGTGCTTCCCATAATATTATCAAGCGGTTTCCAGTCGAGCTGTTGGATACCTTGAGGTCATTGTCTTGGCTCTATCTCAGAGACAACTTCATTGAGAGTATCAGCCCGTACAGCTTTCGGCACCACAAGAACCTGGATAAAGTCGATCTAGGTGACAATCTCCTAACAGCAGTACCTCTTGACGTCTTCAACAACACCATGACCATACGGGATTTAAATTTGGACTACAACTATTTCAAAACCCTACCAGCCATAGCTTTCAAAGGACTGAACCTAGGCAGGATATCAATATCGATGAACAGGTTGGAAACCGTGAATGAAAGAGCATTCGAAGGAATAGAAAATTCGTTGGAGTATTTAGATTTAGGTGGAAACAGATTACAAAAACTGCCAAGAGCTCTGGGAAACTTGACAAAACTAAAATATCTGTATATACCGTCCAACAATTTAAGTGATGTACAAGGCGATGCGTTTATATCTTTCGCTGAAAACCTCAGTGCTGTTTCGTTCGCAAGGAATAAATTAGAAGAACTTCCGTCTTTGGCGCTGAAGAAGTGTGTCAATATTGCTCATTTGAACTTAGGATATAATTTTATTAGGGAAGTAAATGATGGTGATTTCATGGCATGGGGTGGGAATTTAGACACATTACTTCTTATGAACAACAGGCTTGGTCAGATCCACGCGCACACATTCAGGCATACGCCAAACTTGAGGGAGTTGTCTTTGTCCTTCAATAAGATCGCCGAGCTGCACCCAAGTGCCTTCACGGACGTGGCGACGAGTTTGGAAAACCTAGAAATCAGCTTCGGCCTGTACCAGGAAGACTTTCCAGACGAGTCTCTGAGACCGTTGGTGTCATTGATGTGGTTGGCTCTAGACAATAACAACTTCCGTACGATTTCCGAATACTCTCTGAGACCTTTCCGGAATCTGAGGTACCTGAATCTGGACGGGAACCGCATCCCGAAACTGCCCGTAGGGATATTCAATCCGGAAATCCACAAACACCTGAGTGACATTCGAATATCCTACAACCATTTACAAGACGTGAGCTCTTACATGTTCCACGGTTTAGAAGAACTCCGAACTTTGTCACTGGTTGGAAATCAAATCAGACATATTGAACCCAACACCTTCAAAAATCTCACGAATAAAGTTTCCATCTTGCTATCCGAAAATAAGATTTCAAGGATTGACCAGAGGGCTTTTAGTGACATTCCGTTCCTTTTAAAGTTGGACTTGTACGGCAACGAACTTCATGAATTGTCACTAGCTTCTTTTCATAATGTGAGCAACGCAGAATTCCCCATGGCTCTGAACTTGTCCAGAAATCAACTGAATGTGCTGATCGTACCCACGAATAATGAAGTAGTCAATTCTTTATTCGTTCACATAATCGACCTGAGTTTCAATATGTTGACCGAAGCCCCAAAGCAGTTATTTGAATCGATTGGTACTCTACTGAAACGAGTATATCTTGGTTATAACAGTATAAATAAGCTAGATGAATCAGCTTTTGGAGCTCTAGACAATCTCGAAGTTCTTATTTTAACTCATAACCGCATTGAGAAGCTGAGAAAAAGGGCGTTCGTTGGTTTGTCCAGGTTGCAAATTTTGGATATGTCACACAACCACATTGAACAACTGCATATGGAACAGTTCAAGCACTTAATCAACCTTCGTATTGTTGATTTGTCTTTCAACATCTTGAGATCGATTCCGAGAGACGCATTTCAAAATACGAAAATTGAGAGGATAGACTTGTCGAACAATCTATTTCTAGTGATGCCGAGCGCTTCTTTGGGAGAAGTTGGATTCACTCTGAGGATGTTGGATATATCGCATAACCAGATCGAGCGTCTCGACAGCACGGTATTCCCTGAAACTCCCCATTTAACGAATCTCAATCTCTGTCACAACCGCCTAACATCGGTTCCGGATAACCTCTTCACGAGCCTCGGAGGACTCCTGAAGCTGGAGCTATGCGGGAACAAACTCCGAGCGAATTTCAAAGAGGTCTTCCACTACTTGCAGGACCTGCGACACCTCAATTTGGCCAATACGGGGATATTGAGCCCTCCCATCCTCCCGCTGCCTAACCTCGTGTCTCTGAACTTGTCTCACAACGCCATCAACGAGCTTCCGGTACCTATCGTCACTTTGCTCCCAAGTCTACGAGAACTGGACATCAGCCATTGCAGCTTCAGCACTGTCCCTTCCAACGCCTGGGTCAAGCTTATCGCTTTGAAGCACCTAGACATATCTTACAACCCTATAAAGGTAATATTCAATTAACTTTCAATTTATAATAAATTGTCTTGAGGTAACTTTCGTTTCAAGCGGCGGTTCTTTGGATGAGGAGACACATTGATTGGAATGGCTTCTATCAGTGGGTTGCTATGATCTAACATGCTGTGATGGATTTTTTGCATATCGCTCGTTGATCAAAGTTGCCACCATAGGGATGTCTAGGTCTTGATGGATCGTACTGTTTCGGACTTCTCTGTGGGACTGCTTTTTGAGGCTGACAGCGGATTCGTAGGTATCTCACGCTGTACGTACGGTTTCGGAGGTAGGATAGAACCAGCCGTCTATGTGGGTGTCAGGCAAGAAGCTTTTAATTTTGGCTAGGTGTCCATCGTGGAGAACTTTGTCGAATGGTTTTTCTGAATCCAGATAGACCCCCATGCAGACCTGATTGAGACGTGGAGCCTCAAAAATTGCTATTCACTGTTATAGTGAGTATTAAATGGATTGCAAGGTATTGACGAGCCTGGCTGATAAGGCCAATGATAAATTATACAACAATACTTTTATTCTTGTATTCGGTACATTCCCAGCATTTTTCATTAGTCATGGAGTCTCGAGTATCTCAGAAAAAAAATCTCGGCCGAGATCTCGGCCTCTTTTTTCTTTAATAAATAAGGTTCCCTGAGGATGATGCCTTGCGACCAAGTTCGTGAGAATCATCCCCAACTTTTCCTGCCTCCCCTTAGGGAACACCGCCGACTCACGGGTTGAAGAAACCGAGAAGGTTCTCTTCCAATGGAAAAACTTGATCTTTAGAGAAGACGGAGGAAAAAGTTTGGTTTTAAGTGTATAACTCGATCCTTCCGGATTTACCGTCGTTAAACACAGTTCTTGCATTGATGGCATCAGATAACAAAGCTTGATCAAGTATTTCGCTTCAATGGGTGTCTACTCCAACAAAGACTCGTCTACTTCGTTCTGAACTCACAAAAGATCGACGAGACGAAGTATAGTATACTTTTTCTGTGTTTCTAATTTTACGCAGTTACTCTTAAAGCCCAATGGAATAAAAGGAGAAACCCACATTTACTTTTATTCCTGCTCTATCCTTACCACGACTTATTATCATTATCATTACTAGACTACTGAGTGCTGTGATGGTGGATGTTATTAAGGTGTATAAAAGACCATTAAATTCCTCTTCTGAGCCTTGAAGGTGGCAAATGTACAACTCAGACGAAGCAACCTACCTCCCAACCTTGTTTTAGCAAAAGATAAGAAAGTCAACAAGGATCATGTGGTTCGTTCCATGAAACTGATGGAAAACCTGAAAAGGTCATACCGCCTACTCACTCCGGCTCGATATTGACGCTGGATGTCGTATACAAGAACAGCACCTTTGCGCAGAGGTCAGATCGTTATAACGGAGTACATACAACTAAAAGACCTCAAAACACCATATATTATACAGTGTTTTGATATCTTTTAGTTGTAGGTACTTATATATACATCCAAATCAAAACTTAAACTTAAGGTCAGAGTCAGTAAGATTTAGGGAAATAAAACCTTATTTAAACACAATACCTAACTAAAATTTAAAAATATTATTACCTGAAGAGTAACAATTGTCAATGAACTCCAAGTGAAACCATCCCCAACATTATAATATAATATTATGATATATAATTATATTTAAAATCAATAATTAACAACTAATTACTTAGAACTCCAAGCTCGGTAACGGTCTTAACATGGAACATGCTTTAGCCGTCACCTGACTGGAAAAAACGGGACGAAACCGAGGAACGAAAGTAGCGCGAGATTTTGTAATGATTTTCACTTACAGCCGACCCGTTTCAAGGGAAATGTATCGCTGTTAGTTTTCATCCCACGAAAATCGTTCGCCACTCGTTGGAAATCCCTCAATTTATCCGTAAATTATATCAAGAGGAATGAAATGACGAGCAATTAGATAAGCAGGCCCATAAAGAGCTAAATTAAAACAGCAGACAACAAATTCATAGTAAAAGGAAACAGCAAACTAATAAAACACGGCTAAAGTATGTTCCATGTTTCTTGAATTTTAGCCGAAGTTAGAGCAGTAACCATCCGGGGGTCAGGGGGCTAGCCCCCTGGCGAGTTTGGAAATAAAATCTTATTTAAACACAATAACTATCCAACATCAAACTATCAATACCTCATGACTATCAAACTTTTAAACATTTAAAAATCAAATGTAACAAATGGAACCCCAACTAGGTACATAATATTGAACATGAACAAAGTCTAAATTCCGACTCAACACTCGAATTCATCTTATATTAATTATATACAATAAAGCCTTACTCGTTATAGTTATTCTTGATCCGTTACTAACCAATTATATGTGCCTTATTATTCACTTTCCTAATCCGTTGTATTGGCGATAATACACAAGTCTAATGATTCGGATTACCCCAGCACTAGTTTCACTGCTCGAGGTTAGTAGGATTTGTATTGGAATTATAGTTTGCACTATTTCTCTGTCACTTACTGTGTATTTATACATTGTTTATAATCAAATGAATTCAAATTAGGAGAAGAGAATTACATTCAGTGGTAGAGTGGAAGTTATGGTAATTTATAATTAATTGTAATCTTCAATTAGTTAGACTTGATTAAGTCGTGAACGGCAACTCTCAATCGAATTAAAATTTCACTTCATTTACTTTTCGGGGAAATATACTTGACTTCTTTTTCTCTCCGTTATTCTATTCTCATATGGGAAGAAATAAAATAAACTTCGTTCCTCAAGTAACACCATGAAAGGTTTCACAGAGATTCCCCATTCAAAGAAGTAAACCAGTTCTATAGGGTTCGTCTTCTTACAGTGTAGACTAAATGAAAAGTTAATGGCGCTATATGAATTTTAAATAGACCGTCGTTAAAAGCAAGTCACCCCCGCTTTAGTCGTTCTTGGCGCCGCCCGTTTTCGCCCCGGTAAAGTTGAGCGTTTGGACTTGCACCTGTTTCAAATTACTGAAGTTGTAAAAACTCGCGACAGCACGCTCTCCCGACGCCCCCGCCCTAGTATTTTTATATTGCTCTCATTCCCGCAGACTCCCGCGGGAGATGAGGCCCTTCCAAGACATAAAAAGCAATAGTAAAAATACAGATTACGTTTTAGAAAAGAAGATAGGCCTTTTTGCAAGGTGCAGCTTCCGTACCGTCCCTCTCACTCTTAACACTATTTTCTCCCTAGTAATATCCTCCGAAAGAGCAGCGTTTGTTACACATCTCAGCAAAGGGAAACGGGATCTAGTTACACCACCATTAGGCCACTAGGTAATAAACTGTTTCTTTCCTTTTAATTTTTTTTCCTTCCCCTTTCAACCACTTTTTGTTGTATTTCCGACACCGTACCGCGAGAAATTATTTGCACGTTCCGTAGCGCTACGTAGAAAAATTTGTAATGAAGCAAAAATGCTTTTTTGAGTAATTTCCTCCATTATGCATGCACTCTTTGATCCTCCAAACGAGGGCTGTACGGAAGCCTAATTTTTTCCCAGGACCCTCAATGTTTCATCAGTTTTTGTCCGTATTTTTTTCCTCTTTTCGAAAAGTTAGTATAAAGTGGAAGGAAACACCGTTTGTTATTAAGTTATCTTACGATCCCGCCTCTATTGGATAATATATGTGCCTTTTAGGTGATATACCTCGCCCGCTACCGTTTCCCTGGGACGCCTGCCTTTAGATCAAAGGAGCGCATTATGAGCTATTGCGTTGCGATGTTTCAACCTCCTAGAGCTACCTATTTTATTCGATGCATAAGAGCTAAAGTACAAGTAAATTCAACAGACGTAATTTAGTTCACCAGTGACGGTAATGAATTCAAAGTGTATTCTGAATTGGATTTTGGTACAGTTTACTTGTGAAGTTAAACAAGTAGAAGTTCTATGTATTTTATTACTTCATAACCATTTTTTAGGCAAGTAATGCTGTACAATAACAGGTGCCACCATCAAATTAATAAAATAAAACAAGAGTGGTATAACCACGTAGATGTTACAATTCAGTAACATTGAATGATCCCAACGACGTTGAACAAAGTTGTATAATCTAAATCACGCATGACTTGAATTTCATCATACCTAACGACGAAATCTAAATGACTCGTAATTGTCCTACCCGAAGCAAACAAGCCCTTTGCGAGGTAGAAACTAGTGAATCCCTCGGAATAATGCAATCAATTAAAGGAGCACCGGGAGCTAGATTCCTCCCAAGGCCAATAGGGATCTGATATACGCCCTGATTCCGGCACATATCCACAGGGAGATTGCGTGTTACTTGTTTCAACTCTCTTTGTTGCTGATTGAATTTGCTTTTTGAATAGACGAAATAACAAGTGTCCTGTGTGTTTGGCTTTGTGATGTCGGTTGTAACATTACGGTTGTATTATATTGTAACATGTCGGTTGTATTATATTGTATTTGCAGAAATTCAGTGGGCGAAGAGTGCCGTGTAATTTATCCTTTCGTTTATATTATAAACAAGGAGGAGGAGCGATTTTATGTCAAGGGTGGTTCATTGTTGAGACGGTATAAAGATGGCTCAAGTTTGTTCAACTTTAGGCCGTTATTTGTCTCAGTTCGATGAGCGTTGAACTAGATCTGAAAAGCCGTGAAGATCGTCTTAGCCTTAGGTCCTGACGTCTGTGCCCTTGGCCGCCCGTGAATGACCCTCAGTGGCCTATCCCATTGATTGACCCGCTAGTCTTTCGGCTTTGCTCCGTAGTGAAGGCAGTCATTTTTTGATCAAACACAGCATCCCCAGAGCCAAATGTAGGGGTGAGGATGCGTGACGCTGTTCACATGCTGACAGGCGTTTCCGTTTTTTATCTACAAAATTGTCCCGAAAGGGCATCAGTGTCAACGACACGAACATCAAGCAATGCATCCCTCAGCGGCTCCTAAACTCCGCGACACGCGAGATCCCTAAGGCTAGGATTTGTGACAGAACCTTCCCGAATAACAGATTCTTTACAACAGTTCCCTCAAGCCATCAATTTGCCTAGAAATCGCGAAACTCACTCTGGCGACGGGAGAGGAGGCTGCCTAGTCCTTCAATACCTAGCAACAAACTTTACCACAGGCTGCGTCGAAATTATGTTTAACTGGTGGTAAAACAACATGCGGAATGGAAAATGACAAATGCATACGATTTCGGTGGGATGTCAAATTACACAATGATCAATTAATTCCTCCATAACGGGTTATAAATTTGTATATACATAGATACATTTTCTGTATAGATCACTGGTTTTGTGTTTGTTGTATCGAATTTTTGATGAAAATGAAATTTTAAAACTCAAATTTTCGAAGAAATAGTATACCAAAATTCATTCGAGAGCATCCTAAATTCACTGCCAAAAGATGCCAAAAATTATAATTACATATTTATGGATGTGTCACTCAGGACGATAACTCTTGATAGAATTGAGATAAAATGTTCAAATTTTTACAGAAATCTGTCTTGGCAATCTAATGGCTAAGTTTGTAGATGAGCAGAATCTCATCTACGAGGGGGGTTTCGGAGAGTTCGTCCCAAAAATCAAACAGTCTGACAAGTGGCACCTCATTTTAACGGTTTTTTTTACGCTGAACACGATGGTGAAGCCAGAATTGTGATACGCTAATCCGTTGTCAAACTGGAGGTTGAAGGTGAAGAAACGTGGTTATTACTGAAGATGTTCTTCACGGTTCATCTGCTCTAATCTGATAACGGGATGATATATAGCGATTCATACTGCACCATCGTGTTCAGCGTTGAAGTGTTACTCGGCTAAAAAAGGAGACAAAATTTGTTATAAAACCAGTAAATACCAGTAAAACCAGGATACCTACATTTTTCTTCGAAAATTTGCTCTTAACGCCACGCTTTGTCTCCTTTTTTAGCCGAGTAACACTTCAACGCTGAACACGATGGCGAAGTTTGAATTGCGATACATCATTCTGCTATCAGAGTGGAGCAGAACATCTCAAGTAACAACCACGTTTGTTCACCTTAAAAGGGCTTCAGTTTGAGAACGGATTATGATATCCCAATTGTGACTTCACCATAATAATTATCGGTCTTTTAATATACATGTTTCTAGGTTCTGACGAGGGAGAGCATGATCGGGCTCAGCAGGCTCGAGTCCCTCGTCATGGACGGACTCACGTTCCTGGAGCGAGTTGAGAACGAGCCGATGTGGGGGTGCCGTTGGCTTCGCAGCCTCGTCGCCCAGACGTCGCCCAAACTCTCGAATCTCCTCGCTCCTCTCCAGTTCCTGACGAAGCTGACGGTCACAGTCAACGAACGACGGCTGTCCAACCAGCTTCAAGGCCTCCCTCCTAAACTGGCTCATCTCGAACTGAGGTACCTACGATAATTATTTAGCGATTAGAAACGCCTGATGAGCAGAATCAGCCCACAGGCAATAGATCCTGACCATAAACCATAAAGCATTAGCCCATCCACACCATACAATCCTATTTGTACCGCAGCTCATTCAAGCAATCTCAATAAATTAACTGAACTTTCAGTTACCCACTACTGGCACTTCTAGTAACTGCAAAAAAAAAAACAGTGTTCTGCTATTCCTTCCCCACTCCATCTTACAACTATTTGAGTATTAGGGATCATCAGCCATATTAAGTAAAACATCTAAATAGCCCCAACAAATCCTGAAAAGTTATTATAGCAGAATGTGGCCATCTTGGTTAGACTCAGAGGACCAGTGATTTTCCACACTGTATGGATATTTTCAGTGAATTAGCATTACCTTCAATAAGTTAAGAGTATATTAATATAATACAGAAGGGATACACCGTTCAAATTGTGATTTCCTTCCGTCCCTGTATCCCTTACAAAAATGACGGAGGAATATTAACCTGAAGTTATGATTGACATTTCAAACCCCGTTATGTTGATTTTAACGTGTCTTCTGAGGTGTCAAAACTCGTTGTGGATCCAACGAATTGACCTCGGAGGGGGGGAAATGGAGGAACAAATTATGATGAGTGAGGTCAGTGGAACGGTGAACCCAACCATGAGATTTTTAGCTACAAACACTCGCCAGTTGTTTATTCGAGGCCCGCGAACGGGAAGAGTCTATTTCACGGTTCATCAGTAGCAATAGGGGAATATTTGAAGCAGAATCTCTTGGGCAAAGCAAGACCCGTAATATTAGTACTGTGACGTGTAACTGTGGTTTGTGTAAGGTCTATCAGAAGTGCGCTATTTGTAGTGTTTACGGATCTGGGATTGTAAGTAGTTTCTGGGATTATTCACAATCACTGATCAAAATGAACAAATAAATAAACAAAACATTAACATGAACAATGAAATATAAACAAAATAAAATGTAAAACTGTCATAATTTATGAAGAAAGTTTAGTCGTTACAAGACGATAATTGATGGGAAATCATGGTGGGGGGGAATCAGAGTCTGATCATCTGATGTTATCAAAACGTGGTTGTTATCCACAGGATCGGAGGAAGTACCTGAATATTTCACATACTATAAAGTAATCATAAGAGAGATTAAAAAGAAGTTGGCAAGTCAACTCACAGGTCGAAACTTCTCAGGTCATGAACTAATTCGAGTTTAACGAACATGAGTTAAGCATCCCTGAGAGTGGCCGGATTGATTGATGAGTAACCAACAGAACTTTGAGTGGCAGCTGATTGACGCACAGCAAGCTACTTCTCGAAGGCAAAACAACCGGAGTCAGGGCCTTTTGAATGATTTAATTTTATTTCAGATTCGGGGTTGTAATTAATGCACCAAATCACTCTATATTGGATATTGTAAGTAAATACAGACAAGGTTGTTGATTTAGTTAAGATCTGTATCGGATCGGATATTGATTCGAGAGGTAGAAAACTTGAAATTTGTAATGTATGGTGGGAGGTGGAAGTGTAATGGTTTGCTAAGTGGCCCCTGTTCTCGGGGGGTTAGGCAATATGCCCACCTACAGGAATATACGGGCTGCAATCACAGAGCCGGCTATCCCCAGAGCGGTCGAACAAAAAACTCGAGAACAGGAGAATCAGCAAACCATCACAAATTTTGCCCAGACAGGTGTAGTGGAAATCCACCGATTTGTATTAGGTCGGTAGCAGTGGTTTCATTATTTTGGATACTATTGTGACATCTAAGGATTATCTCGATTTCACCGTTGCCATATTTTGATTTGGGCTTTCAGTTTTTGGTTCTGTGTTAATGTAAAGTTAACAGCATCCCCACTCTTTGCAGTCTTACGATAGTTGAGACATTCTTTGACGACCTCCCAGTTTGTTTAATAATATTATGTTCTTATTTTTTGAGTAACCCGTAACTTGACTCTTACCCTCGATTGTTACCCAGAGGCGAGTCTTTGAGGGAATTGGAACCATCGGCGCTGAGCGGACTGGCGCGGGAAGCCTACCTCTCCATCCGCGGTACGTCCATCGAAGAGCTTCCTCTTGGACTCCTGTCAGGCCTTGGACACGTCACCCATCTCACGTTAGACCTTAGAGATAACAAAGTGACTTCACTGTCCCCAGACACGTTCTACTACAATCAGACTGGCTGGGAGAATGTGGGCACGATGCTCATTTCAGGTAAGCGTAACACGATCGAGAATCGCTCTTCATATATCGTTAGTAGGGGAGACCGGGGCGGGTTGCCACAATTTTTTTTGTTTCGTCGATTATATTTTTTCGATCAGAGATATCGCGGTTTTTATTTTTTACATAGTTAAGTATACTTCACACCAATTTAAACCCGCTATTATTTTTATACACCCATTATTAAGAAATGCACCCGATTGAAAAATATTTCTCACATGGGACTTCTAACCCCGAGCTGGGGCAAGTTGTCTCAGTGAGTAGATTAAGTTGTCCGAAAGAACGATTCGTCTCAATTTTTCATTATCAAGTGGGAAAACAGGCAGCAGCAACAAACCTATTGAAAAGGGTAAGAAGTCTCAGTAGCGATAACTGGATAAATGGGGGGTATAGGGGGAGGTTAAGCGAAATCAATACCTGTTACTAAACGAAAGCCAGTACTTTTAAAAAATCTGATTCACACAAGAAATCCGTGTGAAATCTTAATTCAACATGATTGTAAGAGTCTATCTATCCGTGTGAAATCTTAATTCAACATGATTGTAAGAGTCTATCTACTAAACCTACCTACAACTAAAGATTCATAATTGATGGTAATGAAAATAGAAAAAAAAAGCTTCATTCCACAATTCACGACGGTTATTTAAGATTGATTCAAGAATATTCTAAATTGTTCGCTTTGTTAGAGCTGATTCGCCTGGTAGGGTTGAAGTCAAGGTGTGGTCTAAGCTGCTATACTGGTTGCTATGATACTCATGGTATTTGGTATGAAGGAACTTATCAGCCTGGATGTTCTAATGGTGCCCATTAGTAAATTTAACATAGTCTTAGTAACACCGTAGTATCTTTTCAGAGTATCAAAACAAAGTTTTGAAGTGAGTTGATAGGTTTACTATGTAGCCCTCTCATAAACTCATCACGATAAAACGATATAAGTTTGTTTTGCAAGAGGTCCTACAGAACGCTGAAGAGTCGAGACGAAGAAGTTGGGCTTGTGTCAAGTACTTACAACCGTGAATTTTAACATAATGACGTTACATTATAACCATCTTAAATGGAAATTATTCGGAAGGGTAAGTCGTGTCGACAGATCTGATTATGTACATACTCTAGTGTAAGTTGATGTCAGGAATTAAGAATTAATTACCTGCATGACAAAAGATGTAGAAAACCGTTGAAAAAATAACACAACCAGTCTGAGATTAGTTTCGTTTCATTTGATCTTGTATACTTCATGATATTACACATGGGGCCTTCAGAATCCAATGAGGATAATTCAGGATTGTCAAAATCTACAGAAGAGACCAAAACGCTCTCAGCGAGCTCACATTCATTTTTAATTTTTTTAGGACACGATTTCATTTATTCCCACCTAACTACCCCATACGATTTTCCTATCCGAGATATTTTAAACAAACTGAATTTTTTATCCTGTTTTATTCAATATGGTCTTCAACGCTTTATTTGACACTGTTATAGTGGGATTTCTGTCCTGAAACTTTTATAATTCCTTGTATGAACTTGTAAAAAAAACGCCATAATATCGTTTTTTGAAGGCGTCATATGAGATTCATCGTATCACGGCCACGCCCAAAAGAATACTTCGTAGTTCCTTGTTCTTCCGCCTACCATGTCTTGCCGGCATCACTACCCTGGAGCTAATGTTGTAGCATCCATGCTCGGATGGATAGTTCTTTTGATAAGGTTGATTATAAATAATTGTGCAATTTGAGTCTACGTGGTTAGTACGAGTACTTACTGTATTTTCTGATTTCATGTATAAAAGTCAAAGTGAAATAGATCTAGCAGTTGAACTAAACGTGTAGTTCTTTAGTTCTATTCTCCACGAGAAATACCGTGTAATTGAAGAGCTCTGATAAACCCCATTTTGAGCCACCTCCACATAATGTTGCCTCGAGCTCATAATATCAGCCAACAATATTTGCAGCCGTGTGTGGAGGCGTCGACAGACAAGGATTGTTTCGACTTTTGTTTCGCTTGTGTTTTCTGCATTTTTTCCACCTTGCCGATTTTCCCTCTTCCCATCACGACTCAGTTTTTCCGAGCCATTGATTGGCAACAAGAGTAGGCAGCCTCCGCCCTTCAAAACGATGGGGTGCGGATATTTGTGATTGACAACCGGTGAGATTAGGGTTTGCCCTTCCTTCCTGCTCAAGCCTCGTCCTTTTCGCCGTATCGGAGCGATATAACCGTGATGTATGAACAGCAGCAACCAGAGAAATTTTATTTGACGGAGAAAAGTGTTCTATTGTCAATGAAATACGACCGACCATCCCACTCGATATTCAACACCACATTTTTAATAATAGTCAAAATTCTCATTGGGTTTTAACACTATTTGGATCCAGCAAACCTGGGTTCAATTTCCACCTGGTTGATTTTTTCTGAATCTTCCATGTTTCTGTCATCTAACTTCCAAATTGAAGCAGTTGAAGGAATCATAATATGATCATATTATGTGGAATCATCTGTTAGTTAAATGAGCATACATTACACTGGTAAAATTCGTAAATTCCTAATTCGATCCCCTGTCTCTGTGAATTTGTCTTCAGAATGAGAGCGAATTCTGAAGACAAATTCAAAGAGACAGGAGATCCCATTTAATTACGGATTTCGAGGCCATTTCACCATATTTCGCTAAAATCATTAAAATCATTTCGTTAAAAAATTGTAACGTCGCTATTACAACTTTTGAGGGTTCCTGTTGGTCTCATTCGACGCAGGAGAGTGTAAACATTCGAATGGCTGCCCTCGATTATTTTTATCAGGTCCATTGGAGTCAACAAAACTCTGCAAATTCTTGACACAACGGTTTATCATCTTCTTTGTACAGATCACTGATCTGTGTAGATCACACTGACCTGCATACAATATCCGGAATTGGAGAATGGGCCAACAAATGGTTAAAATAGGCGTGACTAGCTCAGTCTATAAATTATTTAAATAAATGATGAGTGAAATAATCATTTCGACGCAATACTGTCAAAGAGATCGTCGAGGACCACCTTGTGAGCTTGCCACGAGCCACTGGTGGATAATGTTAATGAAAATTATTGCCTAATCTATAGATCAAATTAATATTGAATATTATTTATCAATGGATAAATAAATCTAAATTATTACCTAATTAAATTATTATTATTGAGGTGACTTATCCCCCATTAATTGGAATTGTGAGTAGGTTGGAGAGAGACGATGGAGAAGGTTGATGACAGGGAGCGGCGCCGCGGCGGTTGTCTCCACCCACCGCCACACCTGCTTCAATTTGTATTGTGGGTGAATGTGGGAGTGGGTGAGAATGAGGAAAGCGGCAGATGTGGGTGGTTGATGTGGGGGAGGCGGGAGTTGTCTCTTAATCATTACGCTCTCTCCCTCTCACCATCCTCGCTACAACTGCTTCAATTTGAATTGTGGGTGAATGTGGGAGTGGGTGAGAATGAGGAAAGCGGCAGATGTGGGTGGTTGATGTGGGGGAGGCGGGAGTTGTCTCTTAATCATTACGCTCTCTCCCTCTCACCATCCTCGCTACAACTGCTTCAATTTGAATTGTGGGTGAATGTGAATGTGGGAGTGGGTGAGAATGAGGAAACCGGCAGATGTGGGTGGTTGATGTGGGGGAGGCGGGAGTTGTCTCTTAATCATTACGCTCTCTCCCTCTCACCATCCTCGCTACAACTGCTTCAATTTGAATTGTGGGTGAATGTGGATGTGGGAGTGGGTTAGAGAGAGGAAAGCCGGCAGATGTGGGTGGTTGTAGAGGGGGAGGCGAGAGTTGTCTCCTAATCATAACGCACTCTCTCCCCCCTCTCCAACCACCACCGCATCTGCTTCAATTTAAATTGTGGGTGAAGTCGAATGTGGAAGTGGGTGGTAAAACGAGGCCTTCACGACTCCACTCCGGTTCCGCCGCTCCCACCGCAGTTCCACGAACATTACGAATCCAACGTAATCTTGAAGATTTTCCAAAGCTACAACCCGGTTTTACCTTAAAAATCATTATAAGTATTTTAAATTAAATTTGAGAGAAAGATTTTAAATATAAAACTTGAATGCATCGTACATTTTAATATCTCAAAGAGTTTCGATAATGAACCATTGGAATAGCCCAAGATAAAAGTTACCCCCCCCCCTCCCCCCGTCCACTCCTCAAACTTGAGGGCTCACGTTTCAAGATACGTAGATTCAGATAAGCGATTTAAAAAAGACAACGATTTATTATCAAACTGGCCCAGCTGATTCAAACAGCACATGGTTTTCAAATATCGAGTTAATAAATAATATTTAATAATAATTATTAATAATGAAGCCTAAAAATTAATAATAACCAACTATAAATATTAATAATTTACAATAATTGATAATAATCATTAATAATTAATGATAATTCATAATAATAATTAATCTATCATTCAGTGATCTAGACAGAAGGGTGATCTGTACAAAGAAGATAATAAACCTTTGTGTGAAGAATTTGCAGAGTTTTTTTTAATTCGATTTTCTGAATCTACGTATCTTGAAACGTAAACCAACAAATTTTTACATGGGGTTAAAAAAAATTTTCTTAGGGCTATTCCAATGGTTCATTATCGAAGATAATAAACCAAAACGAAAATGTAAGTAGGTAAAACACAGGCGAAAAACTCTATTTTTCCAATTTTTCAGTAGGTTTTTGGGAAATTTGGAGGGTTTGGATCAATTTGAAAACGAAATTGGGTCATATTTGAATTCAGCATAAGATTTTCCCATTATAATTTTTTTGGACGAAGATCGTGATGACCAGAAAAATAGACCGTAAAGTTGTAGTAAAAAAATCATAAAAACGTCGAAAAATCGAAAAAACCGCCCAATAAAAAATAACTGACAACGGATTCGGATTCAGCACTTTCGAAAACACCCATCTTTGATCAAATGAGGCCGGCAACTGTCAGGTCACTTTTTTTGTAGACCAGTGTTATCACTACAACCGACCAAATGGTCTTTCCTTTCTATTACTACAAAACTACATAATAAGAACTAATACTACATGTAACTGAATAAATCATGAGAATTTAAGGATAATTTAATTTCCTAACAATTTTTTTTCGCACTCGTATTTTCAGTTGCTTGGCTGATTTTTCCCAAACATCCCTGAATTTTGTGCATAGTTTCTTCATCGGAATAAATTAGAGATATGGGATTGAGTTGAAACCGTATCCTGGCGGAGTTCCAGAGATTTTTCCAGACCAATTGCTATATTTTCCATTTACTCTTAGGTTACAGAGGAAAATAAGGTGAAAAGCTCAAATGGGAATATACTTCTTGTTCACTTGAAATACACGGTTTCGTAAACAAGCACTTACGTATGGTGTATTCGGTATTTCGGTATAGCAACAATTTTATCCATTCAAGGAAATTTTCCTCGATGTTTAAGTAGTAAATAACGTAAGCCTTTGGTGAGCAGCATCTTTTCTCACTATTCTACTCGAGGCTGTGTTCGTTATACGGAGCAGTTTTCTACATTGTACCAAATTGGTGAATTTGACCAATTCGACCTACACTTGAGGAGATATTATTTCCATCCAAATCTTGACAAAATAGCATTAGTCATAGAGAATTTTTAATTGACACAAGTTACAATGTGTGCGGTGTATGTCCATCTGAACAATCGTCACACTACAAACATGTTCTGCTTTAGCATAAATATTAAATCAGCTCGGTTGTGCATTGCGCTATTCCCGCTCCAAATACAATCTTGCCGGCTTTTATTCTGTGTTATTAGGTGGATTCGAAGGGAATTCAATTTTCCCCACTCAGGGTCGCATGACTTAACCGTAGCCGGGGCGGGGGCGCTAAGGTCCCTCTTATCTCGGCCTACATCGCCATTAAGAACTCCCGCCAGAGCTTTCAAAGATGTTTCTCTCAGAGACTTCATTATTTCAACTTGCTTACCCTCGAGAACGCGGGTCTATTATGGGATGAAACTATACTGCGACTCCTGCTAATGTATTTCTAAGCATAATCACCTCGCTCACCTCAGTCAACACTACTTAGGTCCTAGTTGGGGTTAAGACTTCAAGACGCTAGTAAAAGAAAAGTACCAGTTATATAATAAAACTTTCCATAATCCGTGTTAGTGGATCGTACAAGCATCTCGACCCTCGAAGATTACTTTCTTAACAAAAAGACCCGTTTGTCATACAGAGTAGTTTGAGTTGGTTGTTATTGTAACAACAACTAGAGTACTTGTTCAAAGTAAGCTTTTCGAATATCTTCACTCTCTCAGGCCTACAACTGTTTCTGCTTGGATCTACAGGTGTCCCTCTTGGAAAATTGGGGCTTATTTGAGAACTGTCCATTCAATTCCCTCAAATGCCACCTCAATTCGAAATTTCAACGATCAAGTTCAAGTTGGTCTCATAGTATCACAATCGATAGAAATAACCTTCAAGTTCTCCAGAAACCTCAAGTGAAACTCGACCTAGATCACTCTAGTATCACCGAATTGCATTTAAACCGAATGATTGACTTCTCCAACAAACAGATAGACCGAAGATAATGAGATAGTGGTCTTAATTACAAATCTTCGGGGGGGGGGGGGGCAATTTTAATATTCTGATCAACGTATAGACGAACATGAGTCGACTTTTATTGATATTAATTAGATATCAAACTTCACTACAAATTACGATTACAGCAAATATACTCGACACCACATGATTAAACCATCGCAAAGTAGTAAGTTTCGGTAAGTTTCAAACTGCTAGTCCCAACAAGGACTTCCAGGCAGTAGCGGAATCTCAGTAGCCCATCAACCATCTCATATCTAATCGATGAATTAATCTAGTCCGGCATGATTGCAACTATTCTGCATAATTGCTCATCTATTAATATGCATTGTTGTTCCCCTCAAGGCGAAAATTACCTGAACAACTTCCTTCCCACAATTGCAACAATAAGAGCCAACTATTATAGACTGTAATAGGCATATAAGCTACATAATGTGATATGTGATTTTTGTGTTTATTAATGAGATGAAACAGTGAAATATTAGTATTTCACTGTGATTTTTACTTATTATGTTTCCTTCATTTACTGTGATTTCAAATCTTAGATCCACCTAGGTGGACAGCCGATGACGTCCGCGACGCCTAAAAACGGCAGTCGGACGGAAATTCAACCTTAAATGGTTGCTTACTTTACTTTACTACTTTACTTACTTTACAGTGAAATATTATTAGGCCGTAATATTTTTCATAATAGCAGATTTGTAGAACACAGGGCTATTTACTATTGAAACCTTAGCATGAAGTTCTAGGAAATGGCTGCAAATCAAACAAATGGTTGGTTGGTTCATAGAACGTAGTACATAATGCGATATGGGGAGCACCTATCGAGTTAGTGATTGATTGACATGTTTACTGCAACGGAAAAGTCACTCGTAATAATAATTATATAATGAAAAACACGAGGCACAAGGCGAATCGTTGGCAAATTCTGTAGTTCTTAAGGAACAATGCCACAGACAATTCAATTCATCCATGTACCTCGTATCTACCGCAAGGCTTATCGTATCTACCGTACGTGTACCTCGTATCTACCGTACTTGAAAGGCCTCCAGTCATATCCACTTATCGATTTGAACAGCAAGAAGGTATGAATGCTCTAGCCTTGTCTTTTCAGAGGAATCTGACGTTTTGCTTGGACAGAACGGTTGATTTTCGTCAATAGAATGTTTATTGAAAATAAAACGAATGTGAATAGATTAAATTCCAAGTCAGGATTGGTGCGTGCATGGGTGGGATTTCGCTGCGGTGGATTATCTTTCAAAAACGTTACCGATCGGAATAAGGTGAACCTTGTTGGAATGCAGGGCCGGTTACCTCGATCGGGACGTAAACGGGGTCCAAGTATAAATAGATAGGTTGGTTGGGTGGCGAGGGAAAATTGGTATTCCATTTGAAAAGAGCTCCTTCCTTCCGACCCATTTCGAGGTACCCATCAGTATCGGAACACCTCCTAATTCCCCTCTGACGAATTATACCCTCATTCTTACGGTAGAGTCCTCCCTCTGGATGGAAGGGCGTTCCTGGGTGTTTTGGTGCCAATTTTACACCACAGTATTTGGAATCGATTTTTTCAGAGTTGCAACAACCAAATAATGTGAAAACTTTAGATTTACTTTTCTTATAGCGAATTTTCAAAGAAAAGGAAGCTATTCTGCCGTAAAAAGGAAGAACGCCTCATCTCGAAAATCGTCCCCCCCCCCCCCCCCCCTCCTAATTTTTATGCGCTCTTTCCAGTAATGAAGTCAAAATTTCAAAATTCATATTGGAAAATGGTGAAATTTGCAGTCGGAAAAATCAAAAATGGAAGGGCGTTCGTTCCTGGGTGCTTTGGTGCCCATTTTACACCACAGTATTTGGAATCGATTTTTTCAGAGTTGCAACAACCAAATAACGTGAAAACTCTAGATTTACTTTTCTTATAGCGAATTGTCAAAGAAAAAGAAGCTATAACAATATTTCGGGAACTTTGAATAATACTCACGGTACGGTCAACGATCAATTGCCACCCGTCATCTGTGGAACGACTCTTATTATTCGATGCATGTTTTTCATTCATGAATCATCCCATCGCCGATTCGGAAGGATTTATTTAAAACTCGGTCCAAATCCCCATCAGATTTGTTTTTGAAGAAAAAAACACAGAGAGAGCGAAAAGATTTTGACAGTGAGCGATTTGCATATTTTATTGGGTCCCGTTATGGAAATGAAAAGATGTAGAAGGGTTTTTTTCGCAGCAAGGTTTACAATTTTTCGAATTTTTTCGATCAACTTTTTGTTGACTTTTTTCTTCAAGTCTTTTCTGTCCCTTCTAAGAGGGCACCTCTTCAAATTTTATTGGTGGCCCGGTAACCTTTATCCTTTTATTCCTCCCAACTACTCTTTTGTTGAGCATCGCCCCCTTCGCTTGTTGGAAATTGATTGAATCTAGAAATCTCGTTGACCGAAAAAGCGTCTTGTTTGTAGTTGGGACATCTAACGCCAAAACAACCTCCTTCCTCCTCGTGGACCACCTTTGAAAAACTCCCTTCTCCCCTTTTCCGAGGGCCCGTATCCCCTTAATAGAAATGCTTTCAGAATTTTTTTTTTTACTTCCCCTGCGAACTTTTTTTGGACATTAAAACGGAAAAAATGTACCGTGATTTAATGCCTCGACTGTGGACGTTAACTAAGGGATATCGCAGGGGGTTCAATTTTCATCGGGCGGCTGAATAAACGAACTCCCCCGTCCTTCCTTACCAATTCAGCTTCATTCATCACTTGTTCCCCATTACCCACAAAAGCGTATTCACGCTCGGTTTTCTTCTTTCTTCCTAACATTTTTTTATTTTCTCCTTCGGTCTCATTAATATAAAGAGCCTTTCTGATTTCCTGGGTCCCTCTCATTTTTTATCGTATAATAATTTTCTTTTCGAAAGATTTTTTTATTTTTATTTTGATCGTTTGAGGGAACGCTGTTGATTCATCCGCTACGTTGTCTGAACAGCGCTTGAGCTGTCGAATTGGGGAAGATTTTCATGTGCATTGTCTTCTTCTAACCGGTAATTGAATTTGAAATGAATTTTTTAAAAACGACTGGCTGAAGTATCAGCCAACTGAAGGTGGGAAAACGCGGAAGATGACTCCATAGAAGACTATGGAAAGACCATGAATATGCCATTAGGGGTAATATGGTTGGAATGTTTGCAACTTCTTAGCGTGTTGAATATTTTTTAATAATTACACTTGTTTTATCAGAATACCTACCCAGCAGCCTGTACGATTTGTTGAATTTTATATTTAGTTGTTTCTTTTTTTTTAATAACATGCTCCTTGCATCTTAATTTGGCATCAAGAGTCATCCGTAAATACTTTGCAGTATTAGAGTAGCGAATATTTTGTTCATTCATGATGCCTGGTATCGTTCTTAATTTCTTGTTCGTCTAGTTGGTATGGGTAGATTTACTTTCATTAAGCTTGAGCCATTTTTTGGTCCAAGCGCTTACACCGTCCACAGAATGCTGTAGTTTCCTTGTCGCTTCCTCTACTGAGTCACCAACCGCTAGTATGGCAGTATCATCAGCAAAAGTTGCAATAGTCGAGTTCTCGTTGTTTGGTACGTCACGTGTACACAGAAGGTATAGTAAGGGCCCGAGCACGCTTCCTTGGGGGACACCTGCCCTTACTCTCTTGAGATCGGAGTAGTCTCCTTCGTATTTTACTCTGAAATATCTTTCAGTAAGGTAAGATTTCAAAATTTGAGAAAATGGCTTCGGCAGGTCTGTCACAAAGCGTGTTGAATGTGGTCAATTCCGAGAAGGACGAAAAAATCTTATCGACGATACTTTATGTTATCGAATCGAGATGGTAAAGTGTGTTAACAATGTAAAATGGCTCATACGTATGTGTGATTTCAAGTAATCACTGTTTCGCCTGCTTCTCCAACACTCCTGTTATCTCTACAAAGAACACAACGGTTCGAAAGGATCAAGCTCTATCTCAGTTAGTTTCAGATTATGTCCTTTAGGGCGAGCATTAATTATCGTGAAATAATTTTATCCTGGCTTACTTTTGTGGTATTAAGTTGTCTCTTTGATAGATGGCTGGGAAGGACTTGTGGGTGATGGGTACGAATTTGGATTTGATAAAACCATTAAGTAGGCCCCTTATAATTGATCTACCAAAATATGTTTTGGCAGATCAATTCAGATCAAAATTCGTACCCTTCACTCTCAAGTCCTTCCCTGCCATGTATCCATGAGACATCTAAATGACACAAACGTAAGTTGGATTAAAATTATTTCACGATAATCAATGCTATGCCGGTGCATGTTATACCTAGTAGCAATAGTTGGCTGACTCTTACATCTTACCAATTTAGAAACCATCCAAGATGTTTGAAATGATCGACAACAATAATTAGAGTCCCCAGTTTTGATTATACGGCGGGCTCGGCGTGAAACGCTGTTTACCGGCGGGTAGGTAGCCCAAGCTGTTTATTAATGGCTAACGACGTTGAAGCACATTGTTATGCCGGTCTTCACTGCAAGGGCCGCTCGCCCTGATGTCATATTCATGGTCTATTAGTTATTCAAAATGCTCCCATCCCCGTAGCCTTCCGACCCCTCGAGGCGGTCCTCCCTAACAAGGATCGGTTTTATAGTTTGTCAGCATCGCGTTTCGATCTTGGGTGACGTTGAGGAGCGGCAATTTGTCGGTCTCCCAAGGGCTCTCATCTCCATGAAATTGCGGAGCGTAATTATTGAAGTGGAGACGGAATAGTCGGTTTCAATTGAGAATCTTAGCGAATGGCGTGAGGCTTAGCGGTTCCATGTACATGTCGTGATTTTTTCACTTCTACCTGAGAACGAGATCGTATTGTCAACCAAACTACTTCTAATCGAAATATCTATTTAATAGAAACCGCTCTGTCTCCGTAAACAGTAAGTACCACTGCCAAACGCCGACCACCTGAATTCGCCTAGAACCGTGCACCCACATTGAAAATGGTAAATATCCTCCGGTTCACGGAGGATCACATCAGCAGCTCGCAGCGCAGCTTCACGAGCCATCATGCTTCATGCACTCCCACGCCCACCATTGCTCCCACGCTGACAAAACTTCATTTGCGGGTCCAGTTCCATGTAAAGGATGTACCTCTCCGAATCAGCTGTTCTCAGTCTAAAGGCAATAACCGTCTCCTCGCGGTGCCCTGCCAAAATTTTGACCTCGTTGGCCTGCAATTGTGCAACGTCAAACGTGCTCATCGGATTGGGAAGACCATAATATGACCAGATATTATCTCGTTGCCAAGGTGCCATAATGGTCAGACCAGAATATCCAACCTCCAACCCAACAACCCTTGGAAGCCGCGAAGCCGGCCCAAGGTAAAAGAGGAGAGTGTGCTCAGCTCTGCCTCAAGATACAGCAAGTAATTGGGAGCACAGCTGAGCAGATAAAAAAGCTTTTTAATAAATAGCAACTGCACTGTCTCAACACAAGCTTACTCCTTACTACCGCGTTAAAAACCCGGAGCTTCGCCTGGAGTGGAATAACTGGGTTCCTGAACGCATTACCCCAGACACAATTCATGGCATATTTCGCTGTTTTGATTTTGGATTTCAGGTTCTTTGCAAAGGAGACTCGGGGGGGCAGAGTGACACCCAGATAGGTGTACTCTGTAACAACCTCTACTGCCTTGCCCTTATATATTCCCATTTCTCTGTCACACGCCGCCTCCCCCCATTCTGAAACACCAAAATCTTGGAATTCACCAAGTTGACCTATATTTTGCTGCAGGTCACAAGGATGGTCGGCCAAAATCACCATGAATTTGGATTGTTTCGAGCCTCAACTGCCACTCACAATGAAATGATACAAGGAAAGGGTTGTATCCATGTAAAATAACTTACATCCATGTATAGTATCCACTTCCATGCAACTTCAACTGTTATCTGATAAGAAATACATCCCCATTCGTTTCCCGCAGCACGCCATGGTGGCATGTCTCTTTTCTATCATCCCAATTCATCCAGTGTTTTATCCTTTATTTAAACGTAGTTTACGTCAAGTGGCGACGAGGATGGGATTGGTTCAGTTTTACTTCATAAATTTCCAGATGGAGAAGAGAGATGGAGATGGAGATGGAGATGGTTGCTATTTGTTTCGCTTCCAGAGTGTTAAACGGGACCGAAGCTAAATATGCAATTCTACATAAAGAAGCCCTTAGCATTTTTTATGCCTGCCGTAAATTTTGTGAGTCTCTAATGGGTAGAAGCTTTACCATTAGAACTGATCATAAACCATTATTAGGTATTTTAGGGGAAAAACAAGGTATTCCTCAAATGGCAGCCGCCCGATTACAAGGATGGGCAACATTTCTTTCAAATTTTGATTATACTCTTGTGTATATCAAAGGTTGTATTAATAAAGCCGACGTTTTTTCTAGACTTCCAGCCCACAATGACAAAGGAAATTTAAGTGAAGAATTTACAAATTTAAATTTTGTAGAAGATTTTATTCCTGTATGTTATAAACAAATTAAACTAGAAACGTCTAGAGATAAAACTTTGATGAGTTTCACTCAAAAGCACTCCGAAAGATGACCAACAATAATAGAGCTGTCCAAATCGTATACAAAGAGTCTTCTGCGAGCCTGCAACTCGTTCACTACTGAATGGGCCACTTCCTTCGGCAAATGCGATTTATCGAACCACTTCGCCCATCACCATTTCCTGAAGAGAACGGATAAATAAAGAAGTCGAAAAAAAGAACTTATCTTTCTGGGAGGGGGGAAAAATATATTATGCGTCACACACGTGATATCCGCGGTCACTTCTTTCGCTTCCGAAGCGGCGCGGCGCCCGTTTTCGAGATTGTCCGTTGGAAATGGGAGTTTTCCTCCGAACGCCCTGAGAAGTGGCTGGGTGAACCAGGAATTGGATTAGTTTACAAAAATAAAATAAAAAGAGAAAAAAAAAAGGCTTCGCTCGGCAAGAAAAAGGAGAGAGAAGAAAATCTTCGGGAAGAAGCGCTTTTCTTGGATGCCCGTGAGTCGGGTAAAAGCTGAGGAAAAGGGGGCCCCCTGACCGGTAACAAGGGGTCCGAAATTGTTTTTATTACATCACTTCCACTCCTCCTCCCAAACCTCTTATCACCACTCGGGTTATTGGATACGGTTGATAAGATGGCGTGAGGGGGTCGATACGTTGACAGCCGCCTCGTGATCAGCGATCTTGCGATACTTTTCGTGTCGTCGACGGTCGAACGAGGGTTATTATCGTTTCGTATGAATTTCAACGAAGAGCGGCTGGTTAACCCGTGCGTTCTACACGATAATAACAGTCCGTTCTGTTGATAACATTGGAGGAAGTTGTTCCTGAACATAAGTCGTTCCTTGAGTTCTTCTATAACGATTAGTTGTAGTTAAAAGACCAATTTAACCTAGAACTTATGTAACCTACGACAAACTAGTTGGTTAACGTTTAAGATGCGTAGGATCCGAAAATCCAATTTGGAAAAATCAAAAATCTTACTTGTATTCGTTTTTGGTTTATTATCTTCGATAATGAACCATTGTACTCGCCCAAAGAAAAAAAGTTTTTAACCCCCCCCCCCCCCCCACTAAAAATTTGTTGGTTTACGTTTCAAGACACGTAGATTCAGAAAATCAAATAAAAAAAATCCGTCCGTGCGCCGTACACCATACGCCGTCCCCCGTACGCCGTCCGCCGTCCACGCCGTTTTGCCCAGTTAGCGTTGAGCTAAAATTACAAAATTTGGTTTCTGGGTTTGGACCAGCCCCACAATGATCCTTGAAACTTTTCATAACCCTAGGTCAAGGGGAAGGGGTTCAAAACGAACTTTGAAATTTCGACAATGTCATATCTCTAAAAATTCTCATGAAACGGTGTAATTTTTAGTTCACGTTTGAATGACCTGAAAAATTACGAATTTTTCAAGACCAATTGGATTTTTGTACGACCAACCGTTCGTTCACAGTGAGCGCGCAAAGGTTTAGGAGAAACACTAAACTTCGCGTCTAAAACGGCCGTTAGGTCGGTCAACCCCCCAGACGCCCGACATTAAAACTACTTTGTTTTCATCTTCCCGGTAAACTACAGACTGGAAATTTTAACCGTGAGTCGGGGATTGACCACATTGCAATATTCATTCGGTTTCTCATCTGTAAAATTGTTTAAATAATACCTTTTTGTAATAATTTTGTAATAATAAGCTGTTGACTTGAAATTTTTAAAATGGGTCAGAACTGGATGACAATGCTATATTCACTCGGTTTGTATGACATGGTATATTATGGTATGTATGATTTGGTATAGTACAGTATGGTATGATATGAACGAAATTCGTATGGTATTTTAAATTTGATTTGGATGATGAGCTAGAGTTTCATCTAACAGTTCGTTAATTGGATTAGGGTGATCTGCTCAGAGAAGATAATAAACCGTTGTGTCAAGAATTTACAGAGTTTTTTTTTTTTTTTTTAAATCTGTTTTATACCATAGACTAATATCATCTTTATTTTATTGTTTTAACAGATCAAATTATTCCTATTGAAAAAATTCTTGACACAACGGTTTATTATCTTCCTTGTGCAGATCACCCTTCTGTCTATACCAGACTTTATTGCAAATCGGCACCATACCATATTCTCACCGTACTCATACCATACCATACGAATTTCTTTCCTATCATACCATACTGTATTATACCAAATCATACATACAATAATATACCTACCATACTCATACCATGTCATACAAA
Organism: Stenodema calcarata; assembly: GCA_963920205.1. NCBI lineage: Eukaryota > Metazoa > Arthropoda > Insecta > Hemiptera > Miridae > Stenodema > Stenodema calcarata. The sequence continues at coordinate 5,522,265 of OY986058.1, forward strand.
CCGAGGGAATATTGAAATATCATCCATTTCTGACCTATATTTAAAATTTCAAGTATCTAGCTCATCATCAAAATTTAATTTGTTTAAACAAATAGGTATTATTTAAACAATTTTACAGACAAGAAACCGAGTGAATATTGCATTTTGATCCAGTTCTGACCTATTTTTTAAAATTTCAAGTCAATAGCTCATCGTCAAAATTTAATTTGTATTATTACAAAAATGTATTATTTAAACTATTTTACAGATGAGAAACCGAGTGAATATTGCAATGTGGTCTATCCACGACTCACGGTTAAAATTACTAGACTGTAGCTTACCGGGAAGATGAAAAAAGGTAGTTTTATTCTGGGCTTCTGGGAGTTTGGTCACATAACGGCCGTTTTCGACGCGAAAGTTTAGTGTTTTTCCTAAACCTTTGCGCGGTCACTGTGAACGAACGGCTGGTCGCACAAAAATCCAATTGGTCTTAAAAGATTCGTAATTTTTCAGGTCATTCAAAAGTGAACTAAAAATTACACGGTTCAGTTAAATATTTGGAGATATGACATTGTCGAAATTTTAAATTTCGTTTTGAACCCCTTCCCCTTGACCTAGGGTTATGAAAAGTTTCGAGGATCATTGTGGGGCTGGTCCAAACCCAGAAACCAAATTTCGTAATTTTAGCTCAACGCTAACTGGGCAAAGTGCCACGGACGGCGGACGGCGGACGGCGGACGGCGGACGGGGGACGGCGGACGGCGTACGGCGGACGGACGGATTTTTTTTTATTCGATTTTCTGAATCTACGTGTCTTGAAACGTAAACCAACAAATTTTGAGGGGGGGTTAAAATTTTTTTTTCTTTGGGCGATTCCAATGGTTCATTATCGAAGATAATAAACCAAAAACGGACCAAATTATTCATATTAGAAAGAAAATAGATCATTCATATTAGCTATCATTTAGTGTTGGAGCAGTACATGGGTCACCTCAAAAATTCGAAAAAAATCGAGTTTTACGATAACATTTCGAGTGTTCCGATAACACGATTCGTGGTTTCAGCTTATTTACACTGTCTCCGCTTTGGTATTTGTTTGAATCGTTTAATTCGTCAGGCACTCGCATCCAATTAGCACTCGGTTAACCAAGTTGACACAATTCACACTAATCAATCAATATTTCATTGTTTCATAACATTTCGATTATTATACATCAATTCCATCATTTCGTTCGTTGTTGATTTGTTAGTAATATTAAATTCATACTTTTCAGACATTTTTGGTCAGATTCGATATTTTTAGTTTCACTCGCATTCTTAGAGCAATATCACCTTTCTGTAATTGATTGGAGATCTATAAATCTACTATAATGTCTTAGAAAATTAGTTACTAAGAGATTAATGGAATAAGTGAAATATTCAAATTTGAATCACCCCCAGATTGTCCATTTTTACAGGAGCAAGACGTATTTGGAGCTCTCAGTGAGCTTACAATCAATTTTAATTTTTCGTTAGAACACGATTTTATTCGTTGGTTGGACGTTTGTTTATTACTGCCCAAATATTTATTCGCTATAAGAGATGTTTTTCTGACACTGATTTTTTTGTTCAATTTTGATAGGTATTGAAATGGTTTTATATGGTGAGCAACGCTATATTTGGATTTTGCTCCTTAAACGTTTAGGACATATAAGTCGTTGTATGAACTTGTGAAAAACGCAATAATATCGTATCTGATGAAAATGGAGCTCAAGTCAAAAACAAGTGTGTTGAACCTGATAAAAATCAGACAAGGCGTTCATCAGGAGTTGTTCGTGTGGTATACAGTGAGCGAATGCAGGAGAAAACCCGATGTTTTTCGAACATTTCATGGTACACGACAAGATACTTTGTTCCATCATCCGCCATTCGGCGAGGGATAAATTACGATAAATTACTCGTAGGCTCGAATGTGCCTTCTGGCTCGCTGTGAAAACTATCTACTCGGGTTTCGGTGGTTCGCTCAGACCGGTAATTATTATAATGGGAATATGACGGTCTAATAAATCTTCCAGACCTGAAACGACAGGTCGTTGGACGGGAAGGGGGTTTGGCCTGGAGGGCTTTTTATTCGCGAAAAGAAGGAGATGATGGAAACCTCTGGCGTGTCGCTCAACCATTAGCGAACAGCCTTTTTTCCGTGATTTTTCACACCTGGGCTGAATAGTAGTGGGAATTTATCGTTGAGTGACGGGTACCTCAATCTGGCTTTAGCAACCGATTCATAAATCTATTATGATTATTAATGAGCCTCGAACTATTGTGCTCTTTTGAACACACCGGAAATTCTTGTTCTGCACTTAGCGATTTGAAAGGGATGGATAACTTGTATGGATTAAAAAACCCAAATGAGGAATAGTTAAAATACGATTTTTATAGTGTGTTGATAACAATGTACCTACCAATAATATTTATAATACATATTATGTTTCACAAAATGCGAAAATTCTTGAAATACGTTTAAATATAAAAATACACAGGAATTTGTGAAAACTTGGCATCTGTGCCTCGCCGGAGGTGGACCCCCTCGGACCTCCGTTTGCTATCCCCCTTGAGGCTAAACACTCAGAAACGTAGAATACGTTTTTGCGTTTTATCGTTACAGTGGATCCTTCTCCACTCACGATTATTAGTTTGTAAACCAAACATGAGAACTGCTATTCGTACAGTCACAGTGTTATGGTGAACAGGAAAATGTCAAATCGAGAGCTTTTCGAGAATGGTAAACGATTTTTGTACGATGAAAAACGGCAAGGATGAATTTCCGTAACAACGGTTTGGTTGGAATTGGGAATCTTTATAAAAATTTCTCCCTTACTGGGGAAAACATCTCGTCATGGGTATGTCAGATAGCTTTGGGAATCTCTCAGCTGATCCTAGGCCTATTCTGAACAAACAAAAAGTTCTAAGAAGGCTACATACCAAATTACAGCATCATAGAGTGAATAGCATATAAATTTGCTTCAGAAGCCACTCAGCTGATCCTGGGTCTATTCTGCTTAAAGTGTAGGTCCTAAAGGGGCTACATACCAAGTTACAGCCTCGTAGAGTGAATATCATAGAAATTAGCTTTAGGAACCACTCAGCTGATCCTGGGCCTATTCTGCTTAGGTCCTAAGGGGGCTACATTCCAAATCACAGCTTCATAGCGTGAATAGCACAGAATATTGCTTTAGGAGCCGCTCAGGAGTCTCACGCTAATATCACGCAAATTTTGGAACGACCCCCAGCCATAAGACACATCCATGTCAAAATTTCGTAACGAATTTTGGGGTCGGTTTTGGCAAATATGTAAAAACGTTAAAAACATGGCTATAAGAGCGAATTTTCGAAGAAATAATAGGTTTTATGAAAAATGTCTTCATTAAAGAACATGATGTCCATGAAGTACATCTCAAGCATCAACCACGTTTCTTCATCTTTAAAGTGCTCTAGTATGAGAGCGGAATAAAATATAGCAATTCTGACTTAAACATCTTATTCAGAGTATAAAAACCTATAAAATGAGGTGTCACTTACCAGGCCATTTCATTTTTGGAATTTCGTGGTTGATCCCCCCCCCCCCCCCCCCGAGCTCTCGGACATTTCAACTCTAAACATGACGGTGAAGTCAGAATTGCGATATCTCATTCCGTTATCCGATTGGAGCAGACTTAACATGATGAATATAATATAATATATTATAATATATTTATATATTATAATATATTTATATATTGATAATATATATAATATATTATCAAGGTAAAAATAAAAGTTTTACTCCAGACAAGAAATTCGAAGTTGTTACCAGGTGTAGAGTACAAAAAGTCTTGTTGATGGATGAATCCCCTCACGAAAAAATCCATTGGTGTAATGTGGGCCATGAAACCCTCGTCATCCCTAGCCGCCCCATCTACGGTCCCCTTGTCACCACTTCCACGGCCCCCTAGTCCCCCCCTAGTCGCCCCCTAGCCGCCGCTTCCACGGCCCCCTAGTCCCCCCCTAGCCACCGCTTCCACGCCCCCTAGTCGCCTCTTCCATGGGTCCTAGCCACCGCTTTCACGCCGCCTCTTCCGCTTCCCCCCAGTCACCCACCCACGCGGCGGCCCTGATTAGACCGATATGAATGTAATGGGACAAAAAACTGAAGTAACTGCTGAACAATAAATGTCAACTAAATTTTATTCGACTTTGATGAACTCAACAGAATCGGAAAACTGAAAAAAATAAATAATTGGTATCCATGAAGTACATCTCAAGTATCAATCACGTTTCTTCATCTTCAAAGTGATCCAGTTTGAGAGCGGAATAAGATATTGCAATTCTGACTTAACCATTTTTTCAGCGTGTAAAAATTTTTAAAATGAGGTGTCACTTGACAGAATGTTTCATTTTGAGAATTTATGAGGAATTTCCCCCCCCCCCTAAAAATCCCCAAAACCCCCCCTCAGAGTGGCCCCATCCTGCCCATCTACGAACTTAGCCTGTCGATTGCCAAGACAGATTTTTTGTGCAAATTTGAACTTTTTATCTCAATTCTATCGAGAGTTATCGTCTTTTGGCAGTGGATTCAGGATGGTCTGAAATGGATTTTGGTATGAAAATCTTTCGAAAATTCGAGTTTTAAAACTTTTGGACCTAGAACAATACCTACATTTTCTAAACGTAAATACATACGTTAAACACTTAGAGGATGTAATGTTGGATATAATAAATAAATAAATCCAGAACACATAATGTTGGTTATCATCCAATTCGGGAAACTGGTGATTTTTACTTGATCGGATATTACATGTGGTCATCGTTCAATTACATCAAAATTCGTTCCCTGGTTACAACCTCTCAAGACCGCTCAGTCGTGCGGGTTTTGCCTACTCAAAGACACCGTAGAACGAATGATATGACTGCTCTTCCTTCTTCATTCAATTGTAAATCTAAATGAAAATGTAGTCTAAATTGTAAATTAAATATCCTCTTTCAAAATGAACTGAACGAATAAAAACCACTTTTACAACCGGATTTATTTATTTATTTATATACGGGCAAGCCAAATTACAGTTATGACAGTATCAATGGCAGTTCACTAGATTACTTGAAAATATTGGTTACAAAAGAATTAGAGAGGGAAAAAGATTGAAGGGAAATACACAGTAAGATGATAAATGAAAAGGTACACTGGGAGCTTTAATTGGTGCCTTCGCCCGTTCATGTTTGAAAGGTAATAGCAATAAGAAAAGAACCAAAATGGAATATTTGGTTTCACACACCCGGAATCGATCCAAATATATAAAATATATATGAAATTTATAAATTTCGAGTATATTTCGTATTTTCAGTTACATAATAAATATTATCAACCAACCAAACTCTGCCTAAACTTCACTATATGTTCGACTAGCTGGAGGAAACACCCTGAAAATGTCAACAGCTCTGGCTGAGTTGCACACTTTACATTTTTAAACGCCCTGTCAGTTCATTCTATCTAGTTATAAATCTAATTGTTAACAGAATTGCGGGGTCTCTCCTCCACCTACTTTAAAGATAATTGAAAATATTCGCGAATTGGTATTTGAACACCTCTCGTGAAACTACAACGTACAATTCCAGAATCAAATTCCTTCGCAAGAGTGAAATTGTTGGGGATTTCCTCGATTTCTGGGTAGCCGTTGAGTAATTTATCCAAAAGTCTTGAGTAACCAACAACTACCGTTAAACTCGAAGACTCAACGGACTCTTTCCGAGCTAATCTGATTTTCTTATTTATAAAAGTTTCTTTATTGACATGAGAAAGATTTACTTTTCCCCGGACTCTTCTCCGACAGGATGAAACAAACTGTAATGAAATACGGTGCAAGTACTACAAACCCAATTCAAATATTGACGAACTTTTTTTCTCTTCCCGATTTCTAAGTATAAAAACGGAAATTGAAAGGGAGGATACTAGGGGAAAAAAAAAAAAACATTGCACACCGAAGCTTTACAGTTTACATAAAGAAAGTTCATTAGGTTTTCTCTTAAGGAGATACGAGTACACTTCAAGACTCGTTTGAAGGAATCTGAGAAAATTGGGGAAGACGCCTCAAAAGGAAAAAACTGAGGTCATTCCAACATCTGGAGCGAAAGAAAAACAAAAAAACTTCACCCGAAATGATTTGCAACCCCGTTTTTTTGCGGGATGAAACGGTCGGACGTAAGCTGGGAAACGGTGGGCAAAAAGAGAGTAATTATCATGAAGTTAACTGGATTAGCTCGTTGCTGGCGGTTTCGGCTTCCACCCCTTGAAGGGAGAAAATAACAAGTTTTCTCCTTTAAAATGAGAGGGAAAAGTTTTCTCAATGGATTCTTCCGGCACTTGTTGAGTTGGGTGCGAAGTGAGGAGGAAATGGGTTGAGATGTTGGGTTATTGGGTGACTTCATTGGGCCCCATGCCCAGATAGTGAAAGGCAGAATCTTCGAGTAACTGATATCGATATAAATTTTATCGATTGCCGCACCACATCACGGAGGGTACCTTTAAAAGTACAGGATGAAATGGTTAGTTCCACGTTGGAACTGAATAAATATTCTGGAATACATCGCGTAATCTAGTCCAACGGTCCTCAGCCTTTTCACTACTGCTGGACCACATACCACGAATTAATATTTCCATAATAGATACAGAGGTGGGACAGTGATCGTTTTTAAATGATTCATGAGAACTGATATAAAATCAGTTGGCCATCTAAAAGTATGAAAACTCTTGGTTAAAATGATATTTATTTCTTTTTTACATTCATCTAGAATCTAATATTTACTTATAATATTACTTACTTATTTTTTGGACTTGAATTTACCATCATATTACAATGTTGAAACTCGCTGGTGTTTCCTTGGTACACAGGAGTTTTTCGTAATAGGTTCGGGAAACTTTTCAGAAGTTCGATAAATTTGTGGTTAGGGTCAACAGCATGGAGAGTGGGGTGAGTAACGTCAGATTGTAGTGCATAAACGTGAAGTTTTGTATTACAATCAAAACGTTTTTTTGTTTTAGATCGACGAGTAATGAGAAGTGCTCGAGAAAATCGGCTCCAATAATAGTTATCTGTACCTCTGCAATGAGAAAAGGCCAACATAATTGTCTTCGAAATCCAAAATCAACTTGAACGAGATGTTCTCCGTAGACTGGGATCTGGGTTCCGTTGGCAGCGTACAAATATCGAATGGGTTGACGGCGTTTTTGCTTCGGTGTGGTTGGTAAACAAATTATTTCTGCGCCGGTATCCACAAGGAATTTTAAATTAGTAATTTTGTCGAAAACGAAAAGACGGCCTGAGATGCGGCTTTTTTCAACACCACTGTCGGCCGCATGGACAGCGGTGTTCACTAGTTTTCCTTACTTTCTCCGCCCATATGACTAGTTTTACGACATCTAAATAAAATACATTCAACTGTGAATCGGAACTTGAAAATAGATTAATAAGATGTAATAAAGTAGTTATCAGACTTTTTATTTGCAAACGGCTCATTATCAGTCTCAAATTGCAAAAAGTACTTAAGTAAAAAGGGTTGAAAACTATAGTCGAAAACTCATTGTCAGAAAATTGACATTACAGTTGGGCTTAGGTACCTATTTACACATTTTTTTGACATTTTCATGTCTTTGCTTTGGCACATAAACTGAAACGGGAAAAATTTGTTCCCTTGATTCACCCTTTCCCTCAGATCACGTCAGAAGACAAGCGACCGGCGGGCCATTACGTCAGAGCCTATGACGCACGAGCGTATGACGTAAGACGGCTGGCAGGAGACAAACAAGTACGTCAGAGCCTATGACGCACGAGCGTATGACGTAAGACGGCTGGCAGGAGGCCAACAAGTACGTCAGAGCCTATGACGCACGAGCGTATGACGTAAGACGGCTGGCAGGAGGCTAACTAGTGCGTCAGAGCCTATGACGCACGAGCGTATGACGTAAGACGGCTGGCAGGTGGCCAACAAGTACGTCAGAGCCTATGACGCACGAGCGTATGACGTAAGACGGCTGGCAGGTGGCCAACAAGTACGTCAGAGCCTATGACGCACGAGCGTATGACGTAAGACGGCTGGCAGGAGGCCAACAAGTACGTCAGAGCCTATGACGCACGAGCGTATGACGTAATACGGCTGGCAGCAGGCCAACTAGTGCGTCATACGACGAGACCTTTTATGTCTCTGCGCCCCCTCCCACACCCACACCGCGTACCTCGTACTTCATTTTGGTTTATTATCTTCGATAATGAACCATTGGAATCGCCCAAAGAAAAAAAAATTTAACCCCCCCCCCCCCCCCCCCTTAAAATTTGTTGGTTTACGTTTCAAGATACGTAGATTCAGAAAATCGAATAAAAAAAAAATCCGTCCGTCCGCCGTACGCCAAACGCCGTCCGCCGTACGCCGTCCGCGGCACTTTGCCCAGTTAGCGTTGAGTTAAAATTACGAAATTTTTTGTAGGTATGGGTTTCGACCAACCCTACAATGGTCCTCGAAACTTTTCATAACCCTAGGTCAAGGGGAGGGGATTCAAAACGAATTTTGGTATGTATGATTTAGTATAGTACAGTACGGTATGATAGGAAAGAAATGGTATGAGTACGGTGAGAATATGGTATGGTGCCGATTTGCAACACAGTCTGGTATAGAGAGAAGGGTGATCTGCACAAGGAAGATAATAAACCGTTGTGTCAAGAATTTGCAGAGTTTTGTTATAATTGGGAACGTACTTACACGGGTTTTCACATTTGCGAGCATTTTTCCAAAATGTGCGGTGGTACCAGAAGTGCCGAGAAGAAAAAGATACAGGTCAGGGAATGTCTCGAGTTGTTACAATTTCTAAACAACGTATGATGCGAGCGAAAGTGAAACTTCCGTTCCAGCTTTTTCACCCCTCGCCGAAACCGTTCATCGGTAAACTCCTCAAGTTGCAAAATGTACGGCACTGTGCACACGGCGGCTCCATTCGAAAACTACCCAATCGAATTAATGGACAGCACCGTTTCAACGTCATTTCCATGCAAATTTACTCGCGAAACAAACGGAGTTCGGCGTTAAAACTCGATTTTTTCATCGTCGAAAGTTTTTTTTTGCGACGGGGTTTCCCGTGCGTTGTTTGAGCGCCATAACTCGTGTTTGTACCTTTTCCCTCTTTTTTTCCTTCTCTCTGCGAGGGCAGTGCAATGTGTCGGTGGAAAACGGCAGAGATTCTCCATAAAGAAACCATACCTTGCTACTTTTTTATTCATTCATTGTTCAGAGAAATATTGCATTCAAGGCCGTTCGCAGTTCGATCCGGATTCACCACTTTCCGCTCCACGAGCCAAAATGGAGTCGAACGATATTTGGACGCAAAGCTTTCAAAGCAGCCCTAATAGTGAGTCACTTATGCATACATAGCTAACCATAGTATTATTCAAATACTAATTTCTACTTGGTTCACTTATCATTTTCACGAACAAACATACAATTTTCGAACAGGCAGCAGTGAGGTCTTACAGGAATACGCACATAAACTGGCTCGTGGCTGATGAGCCATTGAACGAGTCGAATAGATTCGACTGATGGAATGTGTGGAAATGCCTCTAATCTATTTAGTGTGGCGGATGTCAAACCTCGTCCTCCAACTGACGTTCGTCAACCATGTCAAAACGTCCAACCCCTAAAATTGTACTGCGAGTTAACCTTTTCATACATCGGCCAATCCAAATGTTCCTGTTACGTATCAAGATTTTCCTCCTTCAACTTCCTAGCAACCTTTTTGTGACTTGAATTTTTTAAAGAAGCTGGTAATCATCGGACGTGCTGGCGAGTTGGAACCTGCTCAGCCTAACCTACAGAGATTATTCAGAAAAGAGTTTAATATTAGGTATGAAATAAGAGTGGAGAAATATAAGAATAGGTTGGAATATTTATTCACTAAGTTTTTTATGCAAGTATTTACAAGTTTAAATGTGGGAGTAAATCCCACATAAACATCTAAATATCTAAGAGTTAGGTAGTACTTAGCAGTCTAGACTTAAGTGTAGGTTTTTATAAGAGAGTGAAAAAAGCTATGTAAGAAGGGTAGAGTTGATTTGAGGCCGGAGCCTATGATTGGGGACGAGTTGTGAGGAAGTTTGCTTGGAGAAGTTACCTCCGGAATTGCTCAGTCCGGCCTGGTGGGGTTTTCTTCCCTTTGGAGGGGTTATTCGATCGCGTCCTACTGGTTCCATGTTGTTCTTAGTTATTTCCATTTGGTACGGCCCAATTCCTTATTTAGTTTTTTGGGCCGTAACACTTCCATTCCAATCGGTGAACGCGAAATTACACCACTGAAACCTTTCACCTCGCATTTAATACCAATTTCATCGGAAACTCGTCCACCAAAGTTTTATTTCATAGGCTGAATAGAGGCGTCAAAATCACCATTAATTTTTCTAAGAACGCGTTTGGGGAATTATCAAAAAATCAACAAATAGTTTAATTTGGGTTTCTGAGGTTCAAAAATGTTGACAAAAGATTCATGTACAGCTGTAAGTTGAGAGTAGTTTATACAAGTTACATCAAAAGGGTACTTTGACCATGACCAATGACAGAAAGTTTTTAGGTGGTTCTTGCCTTGATTTATCATTCTAAATACAATTATAGTTTTTATTTTAGATTGCAGACTGAATACATTTTTACTCTGTGTGGACAATATACCTTAATTTCACACTCGGTTGAAATATGGGATTTTCTCAATTGAATAGTAATACATGGGGAATGGGAAAAATAAAATCGAGGGGAGCGAAAGGGAGGTATTTTCCTCCGGAATGAGCAAACGTGACTCAGCCTCTGAAAAGGGGTCCGGATAGTGTGTTGGCAGGAGGAGAAGGGCAGGATGGAGGATGTTTGGGCAAACGATTCACCTCCACAGGATTGTTGGATGGCGAGGGGCCGACGGGAATGCGGGATAGGCCAAGAGAAGAGATTGTTGAACTCCATAGTTCAGAGTCTTGGGAGAGACGGGAGGGGGAAAAAAAGCCCTAAAGGGAAACTACTAGTAGAGGGAAAAACGGGAGACGGAGAAGAAAAATTCTGATAAAAGGAAGAAGACAATGGGGAAAAAAGAGGGCGGTCAAAGTTCGATAAGGCCGTTGAAGTAATCAACTAGGTACCTTACAATGAGCACGTCCAGTTTCCCTTAACGGATTCCTTCCACGGAGCGGCGGATCGTGCGATATTGAGGGAAAAATCCCCAGTAGCGATAAGATCACACGGAAATAAGAGAGAAAAAGAGGTAGAAGAGAGAAAAAAAGGTTTTTCTCGCGTGCGGTTTTTCTCCTGGACTGGAAAAACAAGAGGAGTTGACTCATCGGAAAACAGGGCACTTTGGCACCGGGAGTTTCCTCCAAGTCTTTTTCGTGTTTTCGATGTGAGGGGGCAGGCAGTTTTAACCTTTTGCCCGGTGTTTCTGGCAGGAAAGGACACATTGTAGCAGGTGATGTCACGGCGGATAAAGGTCCGATGACGTTACTAGTTTGGTGATGTCAGAGGCCATTCTGGTGGAGCATCCGAATGATTAAAGTAAGTAACCCTAATGGTACAGGATTTCAAGAGATTCCTAGATTGACATCGCCGTGTCCGTTCTTACGGTTGGAGGGTTGCCGAAAATGGCCAACATTGATAACAAAGTAATTACAACTACTGTGTAACACCCCTGGGATATACCTAGTCCCCAGGTGCAGTTGTTCGTTGGATAACACATGCGATAAATCCAAAAAGAAAACGATTTCTTATTTTGTTGACCTTTGGAATTATTATTCAGAAGTTGAAACTAAAGATGCAACTTCGGAACCAAATAATCGATTATAACATCAAATAATCAATCGTAAGCTAATAATCGACGGAATAATCAATTAACTGGATTAATCGATTTAATTAGTAAATAACGAACTATTGTAAAATTTTTAGGGTAATGAAGATAAGGGACTGCCAAACAAAATAGTGTTGACATGGATATATCTTAAGGCTAGGGGTCATTCGAAATTTGAGGCGATCAAATTGGCGTTTTTTGCCGCAATACCCGTAATGGCGGAGACTTGGCATGTAGCCTCCTTCGGACTTTAACGTGACTTTGCCCAGGTCCCGAATCAGCTGAGTGGCTCCTAAAGCTAATTTCTATGTTATTCACTCTATGAAGCTGTCATTTGGTATGTTGCCTCCTTAGGATTCCAAAGTTAGTACCTACACTTTAAGTAAAATAGGCCGCGGATCAGCTGAGGGGCCTCTAACAAGCTAACAGACATATCCAAGATAAGGTAGAGATTTTATTATTTTAAGCAAATTTTGTCGTCTACTTTCATACTTGATACTCTTATCGGTTCTATTGAATAGATAAATTTTATGCCTTCAATTTATAATAAAATCATTTGATCATAATAACAAATCATTTGATCATTTGATGACAATGACAAAGTTGAAGACAAATCATCGTTGTTATTGCTACTACCGCCATTGATGAAGGATGCCTCCTTCTTCCATTAAATTTATTTAATGATCTTTCAAAATCCTGATGTATTCGAAAAACGATTAATCAAAAACAATTATCGATTAATACAAATAATTAGTAGCTGTACATCGATTAATCGAGGTCAAATAATCGATTATCCGATTAATCGATAATCGATTTTAATCCCTGGTTGAAATGTCATTCCAAATAGTACAGCTGGTGAATAACTACCCCAACGTTGTATGATGCTTGATCGACCGAACTTTCCAAAGTTTTACCTAACGATACCGAGCTAGCATTTTCTTCAGGAACCATCACCGACAGAAAATAGTTCAAAAATCGTTGCAGCATTCCAAAATCAATTGAAAACAGTAGGTTCCGTACAGGTTTCTTCCTCTTTTCGCATAGGCACCACCACAGATGCCGTTGCTCGGTGCCAGTAGAGTGTTGCTGAACGATTTGCAGTCCTGTGAGTAAGCCCTCAACATGCCCAGATTCGTGACTGTACTTGTGAATGTACCAAACTTTGAATAATAAGTGGAGCAACAATGTTCTTATTGCTAATCTTCGATATTAAATATTTCGACATTTAAATATTAAATATCGATAATTTTCGATATTTAAATATTAAATATTAAATATAGGAAATTTTCCTGTATTTTTTCTAACATAATCATCGTTTATGTGACTGCACAGTACATTCTCTCCTGGATCTTCCCTTTTGAATATGCTGTGGAATGGCTAACAGTGAGTACCTGTTACCGAGACGCAATTATTTTGGTCCTTCAACACCATTAAAAACTACACGAAACTGTAAAAACTCCTTGGCTCTCTCAAATTTCTTTATAGTTTAGATCCAATGATTTAGAACATGTGCTAAAAAATGTCCACCATTCTTCCAAGCCCCTCATTTATTGAACGGTTCTTAATTACCCTCTTTTACCCATTAAAAAAGTCACGACAGCCTCGACACCGTAGCTTAATGTCTTTTGTGAGAGTGGGGGAAAAGAAGGGACCATCATTCCCTTTGATTCTATTTAGGAAAGAGAGAACATCAGCTCGCTTATATTGAAGGGGGCTCTCAAACGCCCTGACCCTTCCCTCCACCGTTTAAGAGTTAATTAAAACTTCATTTGAATCTCCCCCCCCCCTCCCCACATCCACTTCCTACAGCAGTCTCGATGAAGGCATTAATGAGATTCTTTGGGCCATTTATAAAAGTACTTACTTCAAAGAGAAGGTATGTTGGTTGGTTTCCCCGAAAAGTAGTATTGGCCAATGAAGTTGGTGAAAGGTGGTGAAGCTCACAGTAACTCCCCCTGTCTGCGCTCTTATGGAGATTCATCTAGAGTTCAGTGGAGGTCCGGAGTGATGGGTGAAACTTCAGATTTTACAGAAATAACATTTCAAAACGTTAAACAAAAATGTAATTGTGTGGAATCCAAGTAATTCATTTTTGTAATTTCATTCATTTCTCAATCTCCCTTTCATCCCCTCCCTTTCCGTGAGTAACCTACCTTATGCGACCGAGCATGATTTCCCTACTATTATAAAGTTGAAAAAATTCAAAGAAATTTGGCAATATTTTGATAAAAATTCATTTTTTCTTGTTCAAATTTGTTTGATTACCGACAGATCTCTCAAGATGCGCCCACAAGTTATAAGGTTTATTTTGAGCAATGGCCGTAATTACTCGATTTTGTACTCGTAGTAAGTAGCGTGATCATAATGTTAGAATAATCATTTAATTATTCTAACTTTAGTTGCGATCAAACACTTGATTACTTTTCTGAACGTCCATGGCATGCAATTTTTGTAAACCTCGTTAAATACGTGTCATCGAATCAATGAAACTATTTTGAAAGTAATGAGAATCTGTAATTGCTACAGCTATTACTTTTCGCAAATTGCGGTAATTTTAATATTAATACAATTTTTTTACAATAATTTTTTGTATTTGGAAGAAGAAATTTTTGTCGGCCAATTAGAAGATGTAATTGAGGTGTTTAAAGATGCCGGTTTGGTTTTCTCAGTATTCGGTTTCAATTTTATACCAATGACAACTCTGTCCTCGACAATATTCCGACAGTTTCCTTTGATTAAAAAGTTATACCGCAATCAAGACGTTGATAATTTGAAATATTTCGCTGGAATAACTGATCATCGAATCCCTTTTCGCGAGGTGTTGATAATAAGAATACATTAAAGCTCGAATTTCTAGGAACTCGCCTCCGCTCACTCCGCTTCATCCTATCGTCGGTCTTGTTATCACTATCGATCCTTTTTCCCGGTGCTTTCTGCTCTTCTCCTCTGACTTGTTAGTCAAATTATCTTATCTGGAAATTGAATCACGGAAGGGCGGAAGGGGAGGGGCTTTCCGTTTCCGAACATCAATCACGCCTTTCACGGCTCAAAAGACGTCGCTCCTGAAGATATTCTAAACCAACGTAATTATAAAGGTATTTTCTTTGAGTAAAAGCTACACCGGGGTCCGCACTTCCCCTTGACACCGAAGGTAATTGGAAAGTAATGCCATCGGCCTGAAACGAGAAAAACTCGAGCGTTCTCTAAGATACGCTATCCAAACACATTTCTACAATTTTCAGATTATTATCATTACCTATTATTATGTAACTGATAGAGAAATGCTTCGAAGGCAATCTGCTCGGCAGTGTTCGTTAACGTCTCACAGGCGTTTGACGAAGTCTGGCATAAGGGACTTCAGTCAAAGGTACATAGATATCTCCCTGCGCACTATTATAGGAATTTAATGTCTTATCTAACGGAAAGGCACTTCAGAGTAAAACACGAAGAAGAATACTCCCATTTGCGGGACATAAAAGCAGGAGTACCTCAGGGTAGCGTCTTTGGGCCAGCACTCTATCTACTATACACGAGGTATCTCCCAAAACCAACAGGAACTCCCAATCCTGGCAGTTGGTCCCACAATCTAAGAAGCCTCGAGAAAACTACAGGAATCCGTGAACAGTATCCATCAATGGACCAAAAAATGGAGAATAAAACTCAAAGAAGCAAAGTCAACACACATTAACTTTACATACAGGAAAGTGAGCCCAATACCTACCTATAGAAATAAACTCCCGAATCGTCTCATATGCTGATACTGCTATGTACCTTGGAATGACTCTGGACGCCAACCTCCGCTGGAAGAAGAAGGAAGAAATTAACCTAAAATTCAAGAAGATGTACTGGCTCATTGGGAGAAAATCCCAACTGCCTATACATAACAAAATGCTACTTTACAAGCAAGTGATCAAACCAATTTGGGCTTACGGCTGCCAGCTATGAGGCTGCAACTTTGAATATAATCCAAACAACGCAAAACAAAATTCTCAGGAGCATAGTTAATGCTCCCTGGTATGTTCGAACCAATGATCTCCATCGTGACCTCAAAGTAGAGATGATGAACGAAGATGTTAAAAGTCGAGCAACGGACCATGCGAACCGTATCCACAAGCACAGGAATGTTGAAGTACTAAACCTCCTGGACAACTGCGGCGATACACGAAGGCTGAAAAGGACCAAGCCCCTGGACCTTGTTACATCTTACACCTTGTGATGTGATGAGTGGTAGTAGGTACCTAGTGATCTATGAACAATACGTTAAAATTAACTAACGGAGTGAAGTTACTAGATGTACAATGTACAGCTGTGACAAAATTTTCAACCTTCAATTATTTAATAGTTCAGAATCCGGTTCAAAATGTTGTTCATGTACTAAAATGGTACTGAACTCAGTATAGACTCACTGATCTGATCGTATTCACTCTTCTACTCGTAGTAATGAAACTTTCAAGATCCCTAATAAGAAGTCTCTGAATGCGCTCTCAAATGGATCCTTAGGCCCTTCACGCGTTTATTGTATTCAACTTAAACCCTCAGAAAACCTCCTTAAGCCCCTTCTGTAGGCCCCCATCGATGAGCCGAGGGAGTCAATCTTCTTCCACTAAGCCGCTCCCCAAACAGATAGGCCTTTCGCGTCGCTTTGCAGTTCATCCCTCAAGTTCTCATATGAACCGCTTCATGAACCAGCCTTCCCCCCTTGACGTTGATAAAACCTCCGCAGGATGAATACCATCGAAATGAATACGGGAAAAAGGACACACCGAGCTTCACCTCTCCCACAACCAGTAATGAAGAAGAAAAGTTGAGGATGCCCACCTGAAGAAAATCATCGAAGGGAAAAATGAAATAAACATAGTAGGAGATGAAGGAGGCGGGGCTGTGAATAAAACATGTGTGGGAATAGGGCGATGCAGACACCTCGTGAGGCCTACGTGAGTGAATAACGTGAAGGAAGGTCTTTTTTCTCCTGAAAATATCACCTGACACCTCCAATTTCCAATTCCTGCACTCCGTCACCAGTTTGGTCATATTTTCAGCGACACTCAAAGGATCCATCATATACGGACAGAGAGACCCATCGAATTAATATGAACCCCAATCAGATCATTCTTGAATTCACTACAAAATAATGTAGTAATTGCACTCAATAATACATTAAATTCAAAATTGTAGACAATTGAAATAATTGCTTATTGAATAACCCTACTATTCCTGATGATTTCCACTATTTTCGTTGATTTCACCGAATAAATTCATATTTTAATCAATTTTCAAGTTGAATCGGTTTAATCAGAAATTGATGTTGGAAATTGAAGTGCTGGTCGATTAGATACGTTACTTCAAACATTAGCTCATGAATTCGAGGTGCGTAGTAGGAATTGTTGGGAAGTAGGTATTCTTGAGGCGTTTGACCCATTTGTTGTTTCCAAAATCGGGGCCAAAAAAAGAGATGGTACGCCATGTTATCAGTCAGTTTTAGATACGCCAGGACCGCTTTCTGTTGGAGTAACACTAAAACTGATGTTATCATTGGATCCAGCGCGAAAATTTGAATGTAGAAAGCTCAAAACTTCAGCTACGATTGAGCTACGCCATGATGCTCCTACAACGACGATTTGAAGTTTTGCCATTAGACATTGAAGAAGAGCCTATCGTCCAGCTGATCACATAATCACTCCAAATCGTTTCGTTGTCTTTTCCCAATACAATATTTCTCTCGTGATCACCAGAATCAGATTTGGATCCATCTGCCTGTAGAGTTAGCTGGACGACAGGCTCTTCTTCAATGTCTTATGGCAAAACTTCAAATTCGTCGTCTTCTGGGGGATCATCGTACAATATAACATCTTCAGAAGAATCGTCATCCTCTTCTCAGAAAACAGTCCTAAACCTCCTGCCTCTCCAACTCTTTGAGTAGGTATATCAAAGTCAGTCGTAAGCAAATCCATTCTGTAATAGGGAAAAAGTCAGTTGAAGAAGATGCAATAACTGGAAGACCATCAAATGCTGTTCATTACATAGTATTACACTTTCAGTTATAGAATCACTGAAAACTTGTACGTCCTACTCAGCCGTAGGGAAAGCAAGATACCAGCCAGGAAATTCATGTCACACCTTCCCGGCCCAAAAGGGCTTATTCTTTTTTTTAGTGATAATTTCGAGTCGTTTTTATATGTGGTAATGTACCCAAAAATCAGGTCTCTTGACCCAAAGCATCTCGCCTGAGTGATTTCAGTTATGCATCAGGTTACCCAATTGACTGTTATCTCTAGTAAGTCCACTTTTCATTCTTCATTTTTGTGTTTGATAACGTTATTTAATAAAGTTAAATTGTGTTTTAATTGAGTTTACTGCACTTCACCTCCTGAATGTTGACATTTCGAAAAATCGGCTGGGGTCTGCACAGACCCCACAGTACCTTTCGTGCCACCAGTCACTCATCGTATCCTTCGAAGGTTAGGTAATCAAGGCTATCGTACCTTGTCACCTTGGACAACATCGGTACAATAGTGAATGTGAGAAAGGGGATGAGTGATTAATGGAAAGCGAAGCTAATCGCGTTGGGGTGGTGTACCAGGGTCCGAGTACCATTGTAAAATTCATTCTGAACCCCATCCGAAGGTCCGCCCAATGCAGGGCCCCAGCAGTTAAGCCTACGCGTAAATCATGGAAAAGCCGCCGTCTCCATCGAAGGATATCGGCCGGCCGTTATCCGTCCGTGGGGAGAAACGCTGTTAAGGGAGATGGCTTTGAACGGCATCGAGAGTATTATTGGGAAGATAACGGCTTCAATATTCCTCTTATCTTCTCAGTCACCTCAAGGATTAACCTTCCATCGCGAGCAACTCTTAACCCTCGTAAAGCATCCAATGATTGTGCGGCGCCGTTTATTTACTAAGGATTATCTTAAGGGTCGGACCTTTCTGAATAAAGCAGTGAAATAATATTGAATAACAGGCCTAAGGGACCCTTTAAGATTCTGATAAAGGTCGTAACGCCATTGGATTATTGAACGATCCCTAATAATTGGCAACGATTATCTCCCCATGAATTAGAAAACGTCATAATTATGATATTACTGATAATATTATACCTTCTGATATTCCACGATAATTGTTCACATTAATTCGTTTAACTGTAGGTGATTGTATGAACAACATAATTCTTGAATGTTTTGGCGTATTTTCGAAGGAAAGCCGTTATTGCAATAACTACAAATTTTTAAGAACATAAATTTTGGGGAAAATATTCTATACAAAATTGGTATTTCCATCTCATTTCATAGTACCTGATAAAATATATCACAAATTGAGATACCAAATCCAAATATTAGTAACTACAAAATAAAGGTCACCTTCGAAGATTAGAAATTTTTTAATACAATAACTGGATCAATGGGTGAAGAATGAGAATAAATTAAACTGAATCCCAACAAGTGGTGTTTAGTTTAGTTATTTAGCTTACAGAGCCCTTCCAATGCTTTTCAATCAAGTTCTCATCCCTCGTTTCGATTGTGTCCGCTGCTTGGGGCTACACATCGGCAATAAATTGACACCGTCCAAACAGACTCATATATCAAAAACAGTAGAAAAAATAGAAACTAGGTACACGTGGATATGAAATACTCTCTCGCGTTCTTGATTAATGTTCTACATTGTCCCTCAACAATGTACGATTGGTTTACAATTCCATTAAAAGCCCCTATGGGCTCACGTGTACGAGTTTTGGGTCTACTCGTCATTCCAATCAGACTCAGAATCCAAAATCCTTGGATCTAGATTTTATGTGTCAAATACCACTATTTACCACGACCTCTTCATTCCATTCACCAGCGACTGAATAAGAAAAAAAAACATTAAATTCCATGGGAGCCCCTATCAACGCGACCAAATCACCTAGTAGATCAACGTTCCACCACAACTAACCCAATTTCCTCGATCCGCCGCTTGAAATGTCGTTGGCACCGTGATTGGCTTGCCAGCAGCGATGTATGCCCTACCCCACATCTCAAGTACGCTGCTGAAGTGGTACTAACGAGCGCCTTCTTCACTCCTGACTGCGTGTTATGAATCTTCGTTCAGTTTTCATAACATGCAGTCAGGAGTGAAATTTCTGACATGCGAAATTACATGTCATGTAAAAACGTTGAAAAAAAATTGGACTTGGTGTGACAAAATGTGAGAAACACCTACAATTCATTTCTGGAATAAAATACAATTCATGTCTATGTAAAAATTAATTTTTTCGATCGCCTTGACCTGTTTCCGACGTTCACAGAGCTATACAAAATTAGGTTGCACATACATACGACACTTCTCAATTAAACAATAATTGAAAAATTATTGCTACTCGGCCGACCTCGATAAAATAGTTGAGAAATTCAACGATCAATCCAACGGTACTATTCGCAATTTCAATGTTCTCCCAAGAATTGAAGGAGTCGTAGCCATTTTAGTCAAAGATGGACCAAACTGTCTGAAAAAAATTGGTTAAGCTATTATGCTATTAAGGATAGCTATTAAGCTATCCCTCCCCCATTTCCCGCATTTGTAGTCTTACTGGTATACATAATAAATATGTCCTAAATAACCAGTATTGCCATTCTACCCGAATTCCGGTAGATCTACCGGTTTTCTACTTCAACTCCCGGTCTACAGGTTTGAGCTTCAAATCTACCAAGCTTTGAATTTTTCGACAAAAAATAAACAATGGGCGCGATAGGGCTGCTGGAGATGGATAATTTTTCATTCGATTCGCCAAAGTTGATGGTTCACGTTGCACACAAAACAGAAGAAGTGTACGACACTAAAACAACTACGCCATCACCTACGTTTCCCTTTTCGCTGTTATAGCTTCTTTCCAAATTACCTATTTTGTATTTCCGCCCGAGTCTGGCCAAAGCTGTTCTTAAAAACGATAACTTACGAGTCTCTTTTTCTCTCTCCCTTCTTTTTTGATAGAGCAATCACGGAATCGTTTAATGCTAAGTTTTTGTGCAGCTCAGGTCCTCAGGTTTTAAGTGAAAACTAATGGGTGTGGTCAAGAATACCTTTTAAAAACACCAGGAAATCTACCGGGTTTCCTAGCTCAATCTACCGGAATCTACCGGTTTTTTTCAACGAAGCCTACCGGCCAAGAGGGCCACAGTTATGGCAACACTGTAAATCCAGTTCATCTTTTGTACAGAGTATAGCAGATTTCTGGTCGAATTGCATAAACGTACTCGTATAATTTTGAAAGGTGGACATTTTCCTTTGTTCACGAGATTCTACACCTTCCAGACGATCCTATTCACACAAAGTTGCTCAAATTTCATTAACTAAGGCTTTCACTAAGAAAGGGAGCGTGGGTAGACGAAAATTCACTTGCAGGCTTTCCACGCGAGAAAAATCCGTCTGCGTTTGATCTAAAACATTTTGGAAGATCGACTCGTTCCTTCTTTGAGTATCGTTGACAAAGGCCTTTTCTGGCTTGACCCTTCAAAACAACGAATATCTCAACGAACCCGCAAATTTCTTGCGTTCCACGAGAATATTTGTCAAAGGGGGTTCGTTGCAGGTCGATGGTTTCTGGGATTCCGAGGGAAACACTTGGTGGAAGCTGACACGGGCAACGCACGCAGAAGCAATTGACAGCATTTACGTTAATGCAGCAGCCTGTAGCAGTGTCTTGGCGTCTTCGGTATCTCAATGTTTCCATATGAACGACGTTGAGTGTTCAATTTATATTTTTCGCCTTTTTTTCAAAGTGTTGCCTTGTAACCCCTTCTTCTGTCTTCATATGAACGTAATTCGTTTGTATCGTGCTCATTAACTTGGCAATTGATATAACGCCCATGAACGTTTCGCTTTCCGAAGATAAATGAACGAAAACGTTTTCTCCGCCAAAGGAAAAGCCCATTGTATGGAACAATAACCTCGGCCGCTGCGCCCACAATAAATTCATAACCCTAGGACCCGTTTTGAACCAGAACCACCTTCAAATATACGTGGTCCGCCTTACCGACAGCCTCACCCTCACCAGGAACGACTGGATGAAAGATCGCCCAACCCCGCTTTGTAAATCAGGTAAAACTTGCTTCAGCGGTTCTTGATATAATTACGCTATTGAATGAGGGGAGAACGGCAGATGGCTGGGAAAGGTTGGTGTTTTGCGGTAGTTCCCGTTAAAAGCGGTCTCCCGGGGATATTGCTTGGCTCAGCTAACCAGCTGTATATTGCTAGGATTTCAATATGTGCGGCCGTGCGGGGTCCTTGATAATCCCTTCGCAGTTCCCACCGGGAATTTATTTTTTCGTTTTAACGAATTTCCATACACAATTATATACATTGAATCATTTTTCGAACTATACGTCTATACAGTGGGACAAACTCAAGGAGTCAATTCTACAGCTAATTTACAACAAAACGTAGCTCTTAGAGTTTTTTCATTACTCAACTAAAAAGCCGAATTTTTTCATTTGTAAGATTTTTTTGTGTTTTCAACGTTGTCTTAGTAAAACGGCTCTAACTCCCTTGAATTAATATGTAAAATGAAAGTTGAGGAAGTAGTAGGAGCCTAAAGAACTGCTAGCGCAAAATACGAAAGAAAAAACGGTGATTTTTAAGAAATCTTTAAGGTAATGCGTCAGAAGTCGACACATTAACGGAAGTTTGAACTTTGAGCTTACCTTTCACGTAGGGAAATAGTTTTTTCTCATTGCAAACCTGTTCATTGTGTACCCAAGACCTGGCAGCGGGAAATATTATTCAACGTGGTTTGAAAAGGGAAAAACAAGTTTTGTAAAAAATCCCAATGCTCTAGTACTTAGTCGACACCAGTGACCAACATTTTCTTCAGTAGTCGACATGGTTTTGCACTAGCAGTCGACCTACATGTGTTAGAAGTCGACAGTATCTCTTGAGTCAGTAGTCGACAGGTTTCGTCATTCCATCGTTTTCACTTTTTTCGACTTCCATCTAAATAAAATACATTCAACTGTGAATCGGAACTTGAAAATAGATTAATAAGATGTAATGAAGTAGTTATCAGACTTTTTATTTGCAAACAGCTCATTATCAGTCTCAAATTGCAATAAGTATGTACTTAAGTAAAAAGGTATGAAAACTATAGTCGAAAACTCATTGTCAGAAAATTGACATTACAGTTGGGCTTAGGTACCTATTTACATAGTTTTTGACATTTTCATGTCTTTGCTTTGGTACATAAACTGAAACGGGAAAAATTTGTTCCCTTGATTCACCCTTTCCCTCAGATCACGTCAGAACACAAGCGACCGGCGGGCCACTACGTCAGAGCCTATGACGCACGAGCATATGACGTCAGAAGCCTGGCGGTAGGCCTACTAGTACGTCAGAGCCTATGACGCACGAGCGTATGACGCACGAGCCTATTACGCATGAGCGTATGACGCACGAGCCTATGACGCACGAGCGTATGACGTGGATTTTTGTCCACCCAAATTGGTCAGTCTGCCTATCGACATCTAATAAATCTTTTATTGAGGAAAACACTTCAGTAAATAGCGTTATACAACGGTTGGGATACATAAGCAACATAAAGATTGAGTAAACCAGAAAATCTTAGTAGATCCCTTATGCATTGGCATCCGTCTGTGTGCGGGTTATCGGTGTAACTCTCACTCTCAGTACAGTGTTTCTGTTTCGGGGTTATCAAACTGAGATAAAAAGTCCCCAGTCATGCTGCATGACTATAAGAGCGAATTTTCGAAGAAACTGTACATAAAATGTACAGCTTTCGTACAAGTACGCAACCACGAGGGACATTTTATGTCTCTGCGCCCCCTCCCACACCCCCACCCACACCCCCACCACGTACCTCGTACTTCATTTTTTTTTTTTTTTTTTTTTTTTTTTTAATAGATAAGTATATAAATTATTGAGAATGATCATCTGTGTGTAAACAATTATTTAAACAATCACGCTCATACCGCAGCTTGTCGGCCACGCACTCTGCAGTGGTTAACGTAATATGGTTAGGTAAATCGAGAGCTATCCAACGAGTGGTGAACGATTTTTGTACGATGATAACTGGCGAAGTTAAAGTTCCGTAGCAACGAATCGGTTGTACGTGAAAATCATTAGAGATTTTTCATAAGCCTTTCTTCGTCACACTGTAATGTCACACTTTTTGAGTTATGTGCCATAGTAAAGACATCAAATGTCAAAATGTAGAGCACGGTTTTAATTTCAAGAAAAATATTGTCAAGTACTAGAGAAATACTTTGCATGATTCATTACACACTAGCTGTGGACTATTAATAAATCACATTACGAAATAAATAAAATCACAAGATAAATGTTTAATTAAAATCACAAGTTGGTAACTTATTATTGCAAAATGAACAAAATCACTTTGCAAAATGTATCTCCTGTCCTCATCGTTGTCTTCCCCAATCAATACAGGGTTTAATTTATCTATAACATCTTTCACAAAACACAGCTGAGAATCTTCTACTTTGGCCTTGAAAGTAGTGTCCAAGTAGAGTGGTTCTAGGAACATCGTTGTTTTTTGCTGCCTCCTTGATGCTTACTCCACTTCTTACGTCTTGAATAGCCTTAGCCATTCGGTCCTCCGTGTACTGGAGGAGTCGTCTTCCCTTCCTATTGGGATTGCATGTTTTCTTCGGTTTTTTGGGAGCCTCCTTCGTCTTCTTCTTCGTTGACGAGCCAGATTTCTGACGCATTACCTTAAATGTTGGACTTTGGCGATTTTTTCATCAATTAGTAGTGTCTTTAAAAATCCGATTTGATCAGCGAGATAGCAACAACGCTCTTTACAACGGTACCTGTCCTCAACATTTAGTTTACACATTAATTTAAGGGAGTTAGAGCCGTTTTACCGAAGACAACGTCGCTAACACGAACAAATCTTGAAAGTGAAAAAAGTCGGGTTTTTAGTTGAATAATGGAAAAACTCTATGAGGCACTTTTTGTTTCAAATTGGCTGTAGAATTGATTCCTTGAGTTTGTCCCATATATGGAACAAACTCAAGTAATCAATTCTACAGTAATTACAATTACTGTGGACAGCCTGTATAATTATGGCGGAAACTCTGGCTTGGATTGTTTCAATTTCACGAGTTGGTAAAGATGCCCGTTTAACTTTGAATTTCGCCAAGTATGAATAATTTCCATAAAATTAACAAACATAGGAGAGGTGGGGGATAATGTAGTAAATTGATGGGTAAATTGAAAAATTTAAATACACAAATATGGTTTTTTAATTGTGTTAACCACTGAAGTAGTTAACATTATTCAATACCTGAAGACCTCCAACCTCCTGGAAAAATCTGTAATTCCATCCGGGAGTGCCTGCTCCTGAACGCGACGCAGGGTAGATTGATTGGGTAAGTTAATTCGAAAACCGGGGATCGCCTTGTTTGGTGAAAGACCGCTTTATAAATCAGGTAAACCTTGCTTCAGCGGTTCTTAATATAATTACGCGAAGCTATCGAATGAGGGTACAACGGCAAATGGCTGGGAAAGGTTGACGGTTGGTAGCAATTCCCGTTACAAGCGGTCTCTCCCGAGGATATTGCTGGGCTCAGCTAACTAGCTGTAGGATTTCCGTATGTGCTGCGTCTTAGAAAAACCACCTTTTCGTTTCACACAGAAGCATTTACAGAATATACATTTTTGGAATTTTTGAATTTTTTTTAGGTGAGTAAACTGCCATGAGGTTGGGAGGAATTGTGTTGGGAGGAGTGGATGTGAGAGGTTTCTTCTTAGCATACAACGGTTATAGGTATAACTACCTAGTCCTTTTTTTATTGGATATTTTAAGAGCTCCATAACAACCATTAGAAAGGGAGGGGTTAGTAGGTTTGAACGGTTTTACGTGTATGCGTATATACATTTAGGCTAGCCTCAAACCAACCATACAAGCCTTACCAGTCTTACCAGTCATTCAGCTCTTATAAGGAGTTTTACAATGACGTTGAAACATCTATTTTCCCCTGAATGAATAAACATTTTCATGAGTTCTAGGCAAAATAAACAACATCATAAACGCTTGCAAAAAATTTAAATTCGCGTCGAGTACGCAAACATGAGGTTTCAATCTGACGAATCATCCACATTAAATGTACCTAACTTATTTTGTAACTCGTGTGCGAAATTGCAATCAAACATTATTTAAAAGTTTAATCAACAGGTGTTGATTGTTTTGATTGTCTTGAAAGCGAAACTTATTAGCGAGGCAATAAACGGATTTCATCGTGATGGTAACGACGTATTTTGGAAAAGAGAAAAAACTCAACTGTGTAGCGTGTGCCACCAGTAGGAAAATGATTAGCAACAATGAAAAACGTGTAAAACTGCCATCACCACCCCTTCTCTTATTTTCTATATATAAAACATCGAGATCTCTATTTTAGATTTTTCAACTGACGGCATAACGTTGCTCTGCCTTTTCTGTTCTCGACATCTTTTGACACTTTTGTAATAAGGTTGAAACATCCAACTCGTTTTCGAAACTACCTTCAACACAACGAAAAATCTCGTTTATCCACATGTGCTCTGGAAATCCTTGAAAGACCGCGACTTTTTTGGTTTTGCAAGTGTAATAATTTCGAAGTTGTATGCTGTGCAACGTTTACTCTGGATATCAATTTCCGAGGCCCTTCGAGGCAGATAATCAAACACTGTGGTTACTGGTTGTTAGGTTTGTTCAGGGTTAATTGCCATTCCTAATCGCGGAATATTGGACGTTCAGAGAAATTCCTTCGGCGTCGAGTTTTATTTTTTACGAGTTTTTCAATAATTTAATTGGTTTTTGGACTCTACTTATCTTGAAACGTTCAAATTGTTCAATTTTTTTGACGGGTCGATTATTAAGGTCCGTAATCGAAAATTGGGATCCGGAATATTGATTCGGCTCAATCAAACACGAGCCATATGTTTCCGACATCAGTCATCGGAAGGGGCCAAAAGGGCGTGGGAGGGGAGTTTTATTTATAGGGATATTCGTAGGAGGAGCACGCGTTTCTGAATATATTTCAAGGGTTATGGAGGTTCCGCGTCGCCTCGAGGCCTCGCCCTGCGGCAACTGTACCAACCAGTCGATCGTTGAAAGTGAAGAAAAATAAAAGTACCTACTCAGTTGGCCCGTGGCCAAACACGATGGTTTCCGGGAAGCTATAAATCAAACCAGACCTGCGAATTTCAAGCATATAATCATTTGAACAAATTAGAATCTCTTCCATTGAATATAACTGGTTTTATTTTCTATAAAATTATTCTTGGAGACATAAAAAATGCGGAGAAATGTGGACAATATGGTTCATTGCCTGCTATTTAGTTTGTGTAATAATATCGATTGAATGATTGAAAAACGTGGGAAAAGATTGACAAAGATTGATCGTTATTATCAACTTCAAAATATTTTTCAACAACAATTTGCTATTTTCTGTATAATATACATAAAATAATATATGGATGCGTTGAATGACCAAATACTAGTCGTTTGTTTGAAATTTGGTCATTCAACGCATCCATATACTTCCACTAGTCATCAAGATCATAACACTAAAATAATATATACAGTGAAACCTGTCTATAGTGGAATGTCAAAGGACCAGAAAGTTTTCCACATTAAACAGTTTTTCCACATTGCCCAGGTTCCAAGATACGATTAATCTGATGGGGAAAGGTTGACAATGCAATGAAAAATACATATAATGTTCACACATATTATGTGTGTATACTAAGTGAGATTCATTTCATTTAAAATTTCGTTTTATGTATCAGTTGAGTAGGTACCGATCAGAATTTCCAATTTCCCATAGAAATTCTACCACAACAAGTCCTCAACATCATCTTTTACCAATCCAAAAACTTTAGGAAGAACTCTAAGAACACTTAGAAAAGGAAACTTACCAGATTCATATTCCTCCTTCAATTCCGTTTTCCTCTTTAGTAGGTACATTATAAACTGCCGACTTTCCACACTTGAACAAATCTATACTCTGCTTCACACTGGTCTCCTTTCCCTCCACAAGTTCAATAATTTTTATTGTATCAGCTAACTTGAGGTCCTCCTTCTGTGTCATCGTAATCAAAAGTGAGCGTCTGTTCAATTGGTGAGTAATGACGCAGATGGATTGTATCGTAATAAATTTATAAATTAATTGTTTATTAATACATTTATTAAATTATGTATTTATTTATTAATAAAGTTATAAAATAGTAAGATAAATAAATTAAGCAAGAATGGAGTAGAGGCTGTAGCCTTGCCTAACTGAATAAGAAGAAGAACATGGTTTTTGAAGTTTTATAACTCGGCTTTCTTTAGACCTAGCTACTTGAATTTGACTAAAGCTGAAACGAAGCTCTGTGCAAAATTGCAATTCAATCGGTGAAGGTGGAGAGGCTGTAGCCTTGGCTAACTGAACAAGAAGACATAGTAAGGGGTTTTCGAAGTTATATTATATAACTCGGCTGCATTTAGATCTAGGCTAACGTTGAAACGAAGCTTTGTGAAAAATTTCAATTCAATCGGTGAAGGTGGAGAAGGTGTACCCTTGATCTTCTGAATAAGAAGAAAAACGTGGTAAGGGGTTTTTGAAGTTTTATAACTCGGTTCCCTTTAGACATAGCAACTTAAAACTTGTAATGGTTTGCAGAGTTTCCTTTGCCTCTCGTGTTTTTTATTCGACCGCTCTGGGGATAGGTAGGTCTGTGGACAGGCAGACCAGGCTATCCCTCAGCGTAGGGAGTAATTGCCTAACCTCCCCGGGTTACAGGGGTAACTCAGCAAATCATTCATCACAAACTTTAAGGGCTTTTATTATCCACACCAAGAAGATTCACACCAAATTTCAAGTTGATCAGTCAAATAGGAGCCGAGATAAGGAGACCTGGAAAACGCGTTACGTGACGCGAACCTACACTTGGTACCATTCGTTTTTTTTTTCAACTTGTTAGCCTGGTGAGGCGGAACGGTTCCACGTTCCCAGATATTGATCTAGAATGGATGGTGCAAAAGATTCAGAAAACATTAAGCCTTTTTGGAAAAATGTGCAGTATTTGTATACTTCGTTGTTGATTTTATCACTGTCTCATAAAATTGTATAGATTATCTTGAATTTGTATAGATTAAAATGCTTTGATTCGATCCATGTCTCATTGTCACAACCTTACTTTACAAATACCTAATCATGAACGCAAAAATCATAGATCCCTAAAATTTGGGAACATTAATGTTTGTCCACTTGGTGTAAAAACAGTATTCAAAGCAACTAAATTTTTTGAAATACAGTATGTAGGTAACGCTGTTGGGCAAACGAAACCAAAATAACGTATGAGCCAATCGAATCTGTACGATTTCGTTGAGCTGACATTAAACGGTGCTGTTGATGCTCTTTCAGAGACTAAACCTCGGGATATGTTTCCGTTCCGTGTTTTCAAACGAATCGAACGGCCGTATAATATGTGAAAAGCCAAAACATCGGAGCACCGCCCACGACGCTATAAATCTCCAGTCCGTCGCCACCACTTGCCGGTTGAGCCCTTGTTTCGTTTAAACGCAGATAAAAACGGGGGAAAAAAGACCTATTTAACTCTCGGATAGGCCCGCTATCCGCAAATCGTTGACTGTTACACGTCCACTGTTAGTTCCACGCCATTTGAAGGGACTCCATGAATTTGTTCGGATAAATTCGCGCGGTTTCTCCACGTGGAATATTTACCGCCGAAAGGTATAAAAAACTATGTCGGGATTCGTTAGATGCGTACGAGGTGGATGAACCGTTTTGAAAACCCAAGTTAACACAACAACTGTGTGGCAACTAAATATTAAATTCAACTTTCAGCCTTATAAAGTTATACACATTCGTTTCAAACAAGGGGAAGTGCGTTAATTGCGACGTTGCGGGGATTCCTCCCTTTACGAATCATCTCTGGGCGCCTTTTACGATTTCCAGACGCCCTTTGATGCGGTTTAAGCCCGAAGCCCACTTTACACTCGGATCCGCCCACCTTTACCATCTTCCGAATAGGAAAATTTGCTCCGTTGGAACCTGAGGAGTAAACAATTAGCTGATTGGTTGTCTCTCGCTTCTGAGTCGAAAGCTTCCCTCAACCGGGGAAACAATATCTTGAACACCCCGACGCTCGTAATTATTTAGAGACTAAGCTCCTATTGAATTCCCCCGGTTCCCCTTAGAACGGTTTGAATGCACAATGAGGACGTACCGCCGTGTCGTTATATACCTCCCTATGTTATTTACACCTTAGGCTACGGAGGCTGTACGTTGTCGGGGTAGTTTAATCGATTGTAGTAGAGAGTTAGATCAGTTGTATTCATTGGAGTACTCTCTGAACCTCGTACACGTACTCCACTAACGGTAGGTATTCTATTACATAGGTACTGATTTAAACCTACTACGAAACGAAATACACTGGTGTATAACTAAAAACCCAGGAAAAATAGGCCAAATAATGGCCTAACACAGACATGATAATTACTAAATGGGACCTTTTGCAATATGTTCGGATACTCTTCAGAATCACGAGAGAGAAAAGTCCCACTCGCGTCCAGGATAGCAAAGATATCCTGGAAAAACATGAGATTTCCTGCGAAATGTTCGCACTAGTTTTAGTTGTTGGCCAAAAAAGCAGTTACGCAGCCTCTTGGAGAAACAATAACGACATTTTCACTAAACTTTGTGACCGAAATGATGTCATTATTTCGAAATTTACGTGTACGCAAAGCCCTACAACTGTGGTTTGTAGCGGTGTTTGGAGGGGAAATTCTGTCCAAAAAAGGATGAAGAACCAAAGTAAACGCTTGCATACGAGTCTGCAACACATTGAGACATTTTCATGTTGTGTGCAAACAAACTTCGTATCAAGTCATGCGCATATCATAATTCGAATTTAGAGTTCCCTCAAGAGTTTGTATACCGAGTATCAGCTTTCTAGGATGATCAGGGCCGAAACTGGGAAGTGATATCAAACTGTAAAGTACCTACCTAATTCCAATAACGAACAACTTCACTTCTGATTTTTTTGTTTGTGTGCCATAGCAAAGACATAACAAACTGTAAAGTACCTACCTAATTCCAACTTCACTTCTGATGGTCATAATCATCATTGTGGCGACTTGGGACAATTTTCGTGAGCAAATTTCGTGACGATTTTTTTGTTTGTGTGCCATATGAAAGACATGAAAATGTCAAAAATGCATTCATTCCTGTTTTAAAGTATATGAACTTGCAGGAAATTTCATATACTTTATAACAGGAATGAATGAATTTTTTCTACTTAGTAGAACCCGAGATGGAGCTCAGCAAAAACCGGCCATTTTTGCGAAAATTGGCAAATTTTATGTGACGGTAATTTTTCTAGTCTCGGAACGGCCAAACTACTGGTCCTACAAAAAGGCCATAAGAGAAGAATTTGAAGACAATTTAATACGCTTTAATTTGAGACCAGAATGGTGCTTCTAGAACGAATGATTTTCTCAAAAACTAACGAAACCGAAAAGCGGGAAACCGATATTCTGGACTGAACTGAGTTGAAATGTGCATGGCATCGTAAAGAGGTTTTATGCTTAGCTTTCTTAAATAGCGTTAAATTCTGCATCGATGCACCCCGTATAACATTAAATTCGATCAAGCACTTTGGCCACCACCAGCATTTTTACAGAAATGCTAAATGATACATCTGATGTTGGTAGCATTGAAAATTCCCGATTTTATTGACCAATGCTGCTACATGATCCTTCCACTTGAGAGGTTGATCTAAGTGCACACCGAGATCTATTATCGAATTCACCCTGAAAATCGGATGGTACTTGCACCGACACTCGTTGTTCTCACCTCTTGACAGTACTACGAAAATAGAAAAGAGGGAACCCTCGAAGTGAAGAAGAAAACTTTATTCGCTCGATATTGGCAGATTCCATCGAGAACGGTTCGAAATGACTCGTTCCCGATTGTCAAGCTCAGTTGAAGGTCTTTTCGATGGAGGGGAAACTGGAGCCCTCGCATTCCGGAACCCTAAACTTATTTAATATCAGAGCGAGAAAACCAAAACTTATTTCTTCCGTAGAACCCAACAACTGTCTTACTCTGCTTCGTCGCGCCAACAACAATATACCACCACTTCAACACGTTTTTTTCCCCCGTTCTTGAATTACTTTGCCTCTGTGAGTTCTGCCAATGCTGCGACCTCCGATTGTTTCTTAAGACTGATTAAATGGTTCCTCTTTCAACCCGTGCGCGCATTAGTGACAAATTACCAGTCCTGATTTTATGAGAATAATCCTGTGTCCCAAAAAACAGTGCTGCCAGGTTCCACTTGAGGCCAAAACCCCAAAAGATTTAGGAGACCAGTTTTTCTCTTTGAGAACATTTTTTATTACACAAAGTTTGGTTTTACAGCAATTTGGTTTTGATCTTATTTACAATCGAAAACAAAGATGC
This sequence comes from Stenodema calcarata, assembly GCA_963920205.1. NCBI lineage: Eukaryota > Metazoa > Arthropoda > Insecta > Hemiptera > Miridae > Stenodema > Stenodema calcarata. Next base: position 5,554,562 of record OY986058.1, read on the forward strand.
AGAATTTGTTTTGTTGAGTCAGATAACCGTTGAACTATTATTCATTACTTCCTTCTTTTCAATCTTCTCAGCAGGTCACTTAATCAAGCAAATGGACAGCTTCGATGTTGACATGACCCCTTAGTCGCTCTTGGTGGGCGAAGGCAATTTTCTTGATAGTTTCCTCGATAGATTCCACCTCTAGATCATGATGAAGTCTATCATTGTCTATCAATCGCAGGAGCTTGCTGAGTCGCAGGAGCTTCCTCAGTCGCAGGAGCTTCCTCAGTCGCAGGAACTTCCTCAGTCTCAGGAGCTTTCAGTGACTTTATTCTGCGTATCAGTGACTTAATTCTGGGGGCGACAATTCTTTCAATGTTCTGCAGCGTATCAAATGCTGCACTCTCAGAACATGTAAAAAAAACCAATCGTAAAGGCTGTAGTGCGTTTTGAGTGTCTTTCTTAGGGACACTTACAATTGCTTCATCAGTCGAAGAAGCTTCCTCGCTGGCAGGAGCTTCCTCGGCTACTGTTCAGCAGTGTCTTCAGTAGTCGAATCCACAGGGTTCAACACATTACTTTAGGCCAAGTCCTGAGGTAATTGCTTCATTGTTTGTTCTGTCGGTCCGAACCTTCTGTTCTATCTCGTTTGAGCTGCATTTTCTCCTGAGCACACTGTTTTGAAAGAGCTGAATGATTTTCCGATTGCTCTGAGCTGTGCAGCCTCTCAGATGCGCTTCATGAATCCATACTGGCTTTAGGACTTGGTTGTACAGGGTTAGTTTATTTTGCACAGATGGTTTTGATAGCCAGCCCATTAACCACGATATTTTTCCGAGTTTAAGAGTCAGTTTGGTTTTTTCTTCTTTACGTGCGATTTCCATCGCAGCTTCGCATCTAACGTCATCCCAATATATTTCGCTTCATTGGCGTAAGGGATGACTTTGCCATTGAGGTGAGCGGACAAGTAGCTGATTTGGAGGATTGTAAAATTAACACGGAGCGACTTTGCCTCATTCATAATGAATGAAGGGTACAGTTGAAGTAATAATATTGTGAATAATGTAAATATAATTTATCAATACGTATTCATTCGATAGGCACGTGCTTTGAGTTTTACTCGTTCAACGTTTTCAGTAGTGTAGGACTTGCACATGCCCTTCAGTGAAACCCCAGAAATATCATACTCTACTTATACATCGGTGCTGTGCATGCACGTGTAGTTCATCACACTGACCGGTATTTTATAATACGTCGTTTCTGTTCACCGCTTGCGACGGAATTATCAGCCCGTCACCGTCAGGACGATAGAACTAACCGAGCCAGGTCCCATTAGAGATGGAACCAGAGAAAATGGAGAGAGAGTAATTAAAAATCTGCAGGCGAGAATTACAAGGGCCCCATTATAGGTTGCTGGTCTTTCGATTGGTTCGAAGCGATTATACGGTTTTCCGGGATTGCGCTGGACCCTTTTCTGCGGTTTGGACGTTCAAACGCGATGTATCAGGCGGTTAGAGAGTAATACGCTTGTTACCCCGGCGGTTATGGGAGTGTGTTATGGAGGAGAGCGAGGGGTAATGTTTTCAGATCTCCAGGGGCATGTGAGGGGAAAAGGGTTGGAAATTTCTCTGGGGCCCAATTTGAAAAGCGAAGAACGAAAAATTAGGTTCAGTGAGAAACCTGACACATCATTATGCAGTCTAAACCTCGGAGTCATTAGGTACTCCAGTACTTGGGTAATCTGGGTTAACCCACTAGTTGCCAAACGGCCATTTAGCCAACTACTCGGAATCGTCCTGAGGATCGCAATCTTATTTCTGGTGAGGTTTTGATGTAGGAAGAGGCTTGCAATGTCACTTGAAATTGAATACAACATCAAAACGGTTGGGGTTTTTTTACCTAGCAGTCAAACTCACAGATATGCCTCACGATTTCATATCTCAACATCATCTCATTTTCATATTTCAACTACCCAGTATATGTAGCAGTTAGGTACTCTTTATTACAGCACAAAATCAATCCAAACCTTGAATAACTCTAGTATCACTGTGGATGCTATAATACACATTCCAAGTAATGCACTGGATTATTCAATTATTTATCAAGAACCTTTATTACCAAAATATCATCAAAGTGGTTTGCCATCAATATTCTCACGGCAATATTTCGCTGGTTTATCAAAATAACCGTAGACACTTCAAAATGCAAACGATCGATACAGGTTACTTGCCTACGTGTCAACTGAGCCATTATATCCAGAACGACTTCACTGGAACTTTATCGTGCACTTTATCAAGCCTCGGTACAGGGTATTTGACATACCTCTACTCCTATCTCCCTCGTTACTCGAAGAAAAATATACATGTAGGTGGGAATAATGACCGGGAGTTCATTGCATGAAGGAATGTTTTGCTGCACGCGTATTGGCCTTCACCCAGTTGTAGTTCTTTTCGCTGAAATGTTGATATCTAGAATTTACAAGGGCATTAAAGTTCAGATATAAATAGGGTTGTTATTCCAACAATTCGCCTTTTTATTTCGTAATTATCAAGGAATATGAGACGGCAGGTTGCGAAACACAGGTAACGTATATTTAACGGTGCCTGAGAAAACCTGATCATTGTACTTTCACTGGACTGTCTTGATTAATTTGATGACCCCTGGGCAGTATTAAGATTTAGTATAATTTATTTGTAATTGTCCCAATCATCTGTCGCATCTTCACTTGAATGAAAAATTGTTAGGTGTACTCGTACAGCTTTCTAGTCGTCTTTTGTGAGAAATTCCGTAATTCCAACGTAACACTTCAACCACAAGGTGAAATTGCCTCGGCTAATTGGTTTTGGGAGGTGCTGAACCGGGATTTCACATTAGCCCGCAAAACCCAAATACGTAGCTTACGTTCTCCGCTCTGATCGCGGATTCCCATTACACCACCTCACAAGAGGGCGCTCTCGGGTGGATCTGATGATTCCAAATAGCTAATCTCCCCTAGTCAATCAATCGTGCATTAAGTCATCAATTTATTAGTATTCAGTCAATTTGCCAGTTCATCAGCCCTTCAACGGCGGAAAGGGGTGTTCTAGTGGCATAGATAGGTTTCTGCCTAATGCTTGCCTAGTGATCGCTCTCCGAGCATCCATCTTATTGACTGGGTGTAGCAGACAGATAGGGCCCCCCAGACAATCCCATTACCGTTGTTTTACACATATCGGACACGTTGTATCCTAACTGATTTGCCCAGTGAAGAAAATTTCAACTCGAATTCTTGGTTCACCATCATTGACTAATTCCGTCTGCCTGTCCGAATCCTAACATTTACATCTCAATGAAATAACAGCATTAATAATTTGGTGTGTACAAAAAACCCGTTACTTTTTGATACTTATCAGCAAACTCGTTAATCCAGTAAAACGCTTACTTCTGGTCAAGATTTTTTTAGTAACCACATTGGGTAATTCAACTTTTTTATGAAATCTGACATTAAGCTTCCCCAGGCATGGCGAACCTCGCTACCAACAAGGGAATTGAACCCGAGCCTCCAGAGGTACCAAATCGCATCAGACAGCTTGGCCATGGAGAGTGCCATTTATATTTGATTTTCCTGATTTTGACATGGATGTCTCATAGCTGGGGATCATTCCAAAATGTGACGTTTATTTGCGCAATTCCCGTGGTGGTAGAGACTTGAAATTTGGCATATAGCCACCTTAGAACTTATACTTAAGCAGAATAGGCCCACGACCATCTGAGGGGCTCCTAAAGCTAATTTCTATGTTATTCACTCTATGAAGCTGTAATTTGGTATGTAGCCTCCTTACGACTTACACTTCAAGCAGAATAGGCCCAAGATTAGCTGATGGGCTCCTAAAGCTGATTTCTATGTTATTCACTCTCTAAAGCTGTTATTTGGTAAGTAGCCTCCTTGGGACTGACAGTTTAAGCAGAATAGGCCCAGGACCATCTGAGAGGCTCCTAAAGCTAATTTCTATGTTATTCACTGTATGAATCTGTAATTTGGTAAGGGCTTCTAAAGTTAACAGACATATCCAGATCAGATGTTTTTCCCTGTAAGGGAGTAATTAAGTTTATTAATATAATTCTAACTCTTCATGGAAGGTGGTTTAATTTCCTCATATACTGCATTGCAGTTGGAGAATTCATTGCTTTCGCGCGTGAACAAACGTGAAATTGTAGCCCTCCACTAATATTAAAACCTTGTTTATCTTCGATAGAGTGAGAACCACACATATTGCAGCAGCTTTGATATTCAGGTCATGTCATATACACATTCCCATTCAGCCTGATGGCACCCAACACCATTCAAATTCATCATTCATCTGTCACAGTCATCACACGCCAGATATTAATACTAAATACTTCGAAGGGAACCCTATTGCGTCACGACATGAAGGGAAGGCTTCCCTAACTATTACGACCTCGGAGAACTTTTGGGGTTTTGGATTGACAGGCAGCTTTATTGCCACTCTCGGCTCAAACTGCCGGTGCTGGTTCGGACTTATCACTAGGTTGCACTCAACGTCAAAGCTTGAATGACACAATTAAAGGAGGCGACGTCGTCAATTAGCATGCCCTTCGTTGACAACGTGTCCTTGAATTCTCAAGTTTAGGAATATTAAAACGTGTGGAAATGAATATTGAAATGATTCACTGTGATTTTTCCTGTTAGAATCCGAGTAAGTATGAAAATGGAAGAAAAGTGTACAAAAAGCATGGAATAAATCATCTTGTTTTTATCGACTTTCTCCCGTTATATCTCCGTTGGCAGGGTCGAGAGTTTAAATTAGTCTCATACGATTTAGAATGAAACTTTTTAGACAAAATCCACTGATATGGAAGTGGAAGTTCCGAATGTTGACATGGCGAATTTGGTATTTCCGGCGACAAAATTGGGCCACGCCCAAATTATAGTACTGGACAAAATGTCGTCTATTTCGGCCAATATACAACGGGCAACAGATAGATGGAAATTAGTGAGTTCAGTTTTTGGAAACTATTTCATTTGAAACCTCAACCAATACGATTTGAAACCTAAAAAATCTACAGTCGTGCAGCATGACCATAAGAGCGAATTTTTGAAGAGATTACTCGTTTTATGTAAAAATGTCTCCTTTTTACTGATTTAGTAACAAATTTTGTCTCCTTTTTGTGTGTTTTTTTATAGGTATATGCTGACTTTCGACAGAACTGAGGATATTAATAAGATCCATGAAATAAAGGCCATTCTCAACATAATTGTGAAGATTGAGCCTGTTAAAAAAAACCTCCAAACTCATTCCCCAATGCAAAAAATGTCAATCCTACTTACATACGCAATCCTACTGTGGGAAGGAACCTGCATGTGTGAAATGCGCTGGTCCACATATTACATCCGAGTGCACGAAGAACAAGGCTGAAGCTCCCAAATGCGTCAACTGCAAGGGAAACCATCCAGCAAATTATCGGGGCTGTGAAGTCGCTAAAGAGCTACAAAGGATGAGAAACAATGCCACTAAGTCACATGTGGTAAATCCTAGCAGATCCCAACAGACCAAGCGAGATGTTTCTGCTGATAGAAGTGTCACTAGACGGAAACCGCTAACCACAACTATGACAGGTGCTACCCCAAAGGTTTCATACTCATCAGTAGTGACAAAAAAAGAGGCGAATGAAGAAAAGTCGAGTGTAGAAAAAATGCTCGCACAAATTTTGGAAAAAATCAACGAACAAAATCATACAAATAAGGTGTTATTTGAAAGAATAACCAAGCTAGAAAAGGGACTAAGTAACTACGGACTAATATGATGAATCCAACTCTAAGAATAGCCGCGTGGAATGCAAATGGTTTATACAACCACGTCAAGGAAGTAGAACTATTCCTTCACACTAATAAAATAGTCTTTCTACTTGTCTCTGAAATTCACTCACAAGGTTTTCTTTTGTCTCGAGACCTGGGAATAGTGACTGTGAACGAAATCATCACCAAATACGCGAGGAAGCATGAACATCGCCTCCACAATCATGAGAACCAGGAGATGCTCAACGTTCTGAACAACGAGGGAGAACTTCGGCGACTCAATCGAAACAAACCACTGGACTTGATTGTGCTGTGCCATTAGTGAGTGCAAGTGTAACCCAGTGTCCTTGACTTTGCTCCAAAAATAGGCCAGACTTTATTGGAATTCTGCCTAACAGTGAGCTTGACTAATATGAAACTAAATATTGCTAGATGATATGTACTTATATATTTTCAGTTGCAATAAATACATATCACGAAAAAAATATATGTATATATACTATCTGTATATATATTACGTGGTTGGTTATTGGACTTGAGGTAACACAACCCTTACGAAGGTAGATGTCAGTTTCCTAAGATGTTCTTCTCTTTCGTCGAGAGGTCGCGCTTCCGGAGCCTGGAAAACAATGAGGTGACAAGGGGACGGAACCCACGAAACGTTTATTGATTGCCTCGAACCAATTGAAAGGAAGTGACACAAGAGCTGCGAGAGGGAGGAAAAGTAATCTTTCGAATGAATGCCGTCCGTTCCGAACCATTGCACCTTGACAATCGTCATACGTCCCGGAGTCGAGTCGATATGCACTCACAACTTTTCACTTGGCGGCAGATGGCAGGGAATTGCGTTTCTGGAAGTGAAAAATGTGTGTCGACCGATGTGCGAGGGGAGCTGTCCAGCAGGTTTGGATTGACACTCGAACAACACATCCGGATGATTACCTCGTAATAGTCGAACCATTACATTCGATGTTGGTGGTACGTGAACGACCATGAAGAATATAAAGAAAGGTGAAGATGAAGGAACCTGTGAAGATACAGATAGAAGGGAATAAAGAGGTGCCTCCGGCGGTAGGAGGGCAGTGTAGAAGATGGGGATTCATTTAGGAATCGATGGCTCGACATAACTCAACCCTTCCTCATGGGCTTCTTTCAATTTCCTTGATTGACGCCCGAGCATTAAACAGACTCTCCATTATACCGACGGAAGCCTTTTTTTTCGGGACCTCTTTCGCCAAACCGTTTCCACCTGCGTCTCCTTCAGAAATCAACAATAAATAACGACGTCTTCGGTTATATATTTTCTAAAATAAGTACACGAATTTTGTCGATTTCTCCGCGTTTGGAAGTTTGACATGAACAATATTTACTCTCAGCGTCTCAGGCCAACACCGCTTCCCTTGAACTTTTTTCATTCCTTCTAAAAAGGACTAAACAACAGATTTTTAGATGCATCTGATGTATCGGAAACTTCCAGCCTTCGCAGTCAGTTGCAACCTGATGAAATGAAATGAAAATGAATTTATTTCTTCTACAAATACTTGCAATTTGGTAACATAACTGTTTTAATGAAATATAATCTCCCAATATGGACAACGAGCCCGCGCTAGGGAGATGAGTTGGTTTGGCTAAACTGAGTCAAGTTTGGCTAAATTGGCTCAGAGTTACCTTATTCTATTGAAAAATTAAAAACAAAATATTACATTAAATGAAAAATGTCCTCATTATTGCTTGAGTTAACGGATTACGAAGCTAGTTAATCCTTAAGACAAAAATGTTAGTATTCATACATATTTACTGACATTACCGACTTAGAACAGGTAGAACTCCGGCTGGACAGAAAATATTTCTTTAAAACCGTACAACAGTTCATTGGTTTCTCCAACAATGTGATTTTTAATGATCTAGGTAGCTTATTAAACGACAAAATGCCTTGATAACAGTTTTGCGCTGCTGTCGTGCGAAATAATGGGAGGGAAATGGATTTGCTGTCTTTGTATCGTGTATGTTACGGATGAATAAACAGGAGTTCTTTTAATATTCGTTTTACATTATTCATTTCTAGTAATTGATTAAAATTTAAGATCTGCAAGGATTTAAAAATTGGTTCTGCGTGCGCTGCAAATTCGCTTCCACTAACAATAATTGAATAGAATTATTATAATCAAACTTTTTTGGGTAGTGATCAAAGGTTTGAGTGTAGAGTTATATGCTCCACCCCAAGCCGGGAGTCCGTAAATAAGTACAGATTGCACCAATGCATAATAAAGTAATTTCATTAATTTCAATTTTAACACACATTGCAACCAGACTCTGCTCTAGTGGGTTTTTATTCACACAATATTTACAGCAAAAAATTTTGGGGTTTTGTTCTTTAAATATTGTTTTTACACAAATAAATTGTAGATTTTAAAAATCTACAACAAATCAACAGAAATCAACAACAAATAACGACGTGTTCGGTTGAATATTTTCTAAAATAAGTTTAAAAATAAATCGTTTATTTACACATTTTGCAAAATACAGATGTATTCAGAAGTAAAATTATGAATTCAACGTTCTTTAGTTTATTGTTTGAGATCAGTGACCTGTCCAGACTCGTTTCTCTCCTAGCTCAGCTTGCGTGTGCGTTCGTTCGGTCCAACCTGGTAGGTCTCACATCACTTCTCTTCTTGAATAAGCCGAGGGGCATATGCACATATAAAGCCAATCTATAAACATACGTCATTCTTGGAGAAAGCACTTCAAAATCATTGTAATGGTTCACTATTTGGTGGCCATACGTAAGACAGTATTCACAACCAAATTTAGGTTACCAAAACAACTCGCGCACGCACCTTCCCAAATGGGTATATCATTGATCAATATGCTATAAACATAAGCATAGAAAATCATACGTAGATTTTTACGGCTAAGCCAGCTTCTCAGTAAGACGAAGAGGTGGAATGTTTTCCTAATCCTTGCTACTGGGTAGTCTTTGAATGTGTTCCTTCCACTTCATGTGCTGATGAAGCAACAGCCCTAAATATCTGATGGAGTTTACTTTTTTCAGTCTTTACATGTTTAAGAACATGAATTTTGTCGATTTCTCCACGTTTGTAAGTTTGACATGAACAATATTTACCCTCAGCGTCTCACTCAGGCCAACACCGCTTCCCTTGAACTGTTCATTCCTTCTAAAAACGACTAAACAACAGATTTTTAGATATTAGTTATTGATTGATGCATTGATGTAGGTTATAATACAAATGTATCAGAACATTCCAGCCTTTGCAATCAGTTGCAACCTGATGCACACACATATAGCAAGCAGACGTTTGAATATTATTTTCACTCAAATAAATTGTAGATTTAAAAAAAATTATTTTCATAATGAAATTTGGGAAATTACTTTTGTCTTGGAATGAACAAGTCAGATTCAAAGGCAAATGAATGTTTGAGCGAAAAAAAAGATTTTTCCTCATTTTGTTTTCAGTTTTTTTCACCCGACGAAAATGGGAAGTTTTGTTGTTTTTTCCGAGCGACCACTTGAAATATTAACCTCATTTTCTCTCTGTAGCTGCCTAAAAAAAAACTCAAAACGTGAAGGACCGCAGATGGAAGGATTTTTGTTCGTTTTCTCTGGAAGGAAGGAAGAGGCGTAGCCGGAAAGTGGGAAATAGTGGTTGATGGAAGAGGAGTGGGGGTAATTGAGGCCTGTAAGGAACATTTTATCCTTAAAGTGGTTGAAAGAGAATGAGGGGGAGATGTAGGGAAGAAATAAGAGCCCATTCAAACAAACAAAAAGGAAAACGGCGGTCCCTAAACGATGCTTATGCTTCAATTACATTTCGTTTCTCGACTCCCACACGATTTACGGTTGAGTTCATCTCATATTGAGCACACAACCGAAAAAAATTGTAACTAAAGACGGTGATAAAATTTATTTATCGAACAGTTGATAATTTCAGGGAGTTGTTGCTGAAGAATGTGTGAAAAAGACCCCCAGGGTAGGAACGCCTAATGCAGGGTTATGAAGAAAGGAAATCACAGTCTGACGGGTATATTCAAAACGACGGGTAATTTTCGCAATCTCGGTACCAACAATTTGGAGACCGTTAAGTGAGGCAGGTTTCTGTTGTCACCGCCGGTAATGTTCGGCCGATAATGGTCGGCTCGCCTGACCGGAAAATGACGGCGGTGTCGGGGGAGGGATTCAAGCGGTCAGAGTATCCGTTTGTGCGAAGGACTTCGCAGAGAAATTTACCTCCGCCACCTGAAACCATCAAAACTTTGCGGAATTCGAAGTGAGAGAAACTGGAGTTTCTACGAGGACCTCCTTAGAATTTCTCTCTTGGAACGGAACCCTCGTACATCGCTAGGAGTTTAACTAGATGGCGTTCGAGTAACATCTAAAGTTGCCTCTTTAAAATAATGATGTGACATCAGATCGTACCTACTGAATCGAGGTTGATTACGTCGCCTCGCAGGGTCAACATTATTTCGGCGGTAAATAACCGTCGTTCTATGAAGATATAACCAACATAAGGCTGGATACTAGAAATGCAAATAAAGTGGTGCGACATAGACTCCGATAAAATTGAAAGTTTTTCCTTCAATCGTAGACGGTATATACAATACATAATTATACCTGAACGTTTAATTTACTGCACGAGTCAAATAATTACATTATTGATTGTATTGACCTAATTGTATAATTGATTTACGAGAAATAAGTTTCTTCTGAACATTAATCACATAACCCACTACATAAGAAAACGTGGGACTTGTTTAATTAAAACATAATTTGGCCACTGGGTCTCGTTCAGCCGATCCAGCTCATTTCACAGTCCACTTCACTTTACACTCAATTCCAATTAAATCGTAGAAAATTGGAAATTCTCGTAGATCAGAGTTACCTACCTTCAAGGATTACATCCTCATTTAAAATGGTGTTGTGTCAATATTTATAGCGAAATTATGGTGAATAAACATAATATTTTATTTAAATGAAAACAGTTTCTTCAAATCCGTGAAAAAAATAAAACTGTCAACATTTGACTGTCAAAATTTGTTGTAGGCCCCTGTCAACCCCTGAGGGGTACTAGGTATGTATTCATATTTAATTCGTTCCGGTGATAAAAGGTGGGACGTCCTAAGTCGCGATATGATTGTGTTAGTAATTGTCAATTTACTGGACTCGGAAAACAGGCTATCAAGGGTCTACTCAGAGTAACACACTCGTTTACCTTTCAATTCAAAATTCACTATATTTTACGGAAATTTCACAGAGAACACATGAGCTTACAACGAGGTTAAAAAATCATATCTCCAAAAAATTCCACCATAACCCTATTTGCAACCTCCCCTTATTCTTCCTTCACTAAATGTTTCACATGGATTGCGACATCCTCCCACCTAAGTTTTTTATAAGAGGAGAAAACTTACAGACATGACATGAAACAAATAAATCGTACGAATGCAATTCAATTAAATTTTTCAAAGAAGTTACAGTTAGACACTAGACCACAACACATTTAGTCGCGGAATCGCTGAGGAATCTTCACAATCCTTCCTTTGCTCGTCAACCGTAGGTCACTTGTAGGGAATTCGGTCTGCGTTGAGTCTGGACAATTATCTTCAATTGCGGGGAGCTCATTTTCATCTGAAGATGGCGTATCACTCAGTAAAAACTGATTCTGGCCTTCAAGCAATCGGTATAGACGCTGAATAGGTCTTAAACACTGACCAGAGGATGTCTTGAGGCGAACTAGACGAGTAACTTCATCTTTGCCAGGAAGCAACTCTGTGACTATAGCTAATGGCCAGTCCAACCTCTTCATATTGTCGTGTCCAATCAGGACCACGTCACCGATGTTGATTTTGTCTTGCTTGGTAACCTTTGCTTGCGTCTGTAGTTGGCCAAGGTATTCATTGCGAAAGCGAACCCGTAGATCATGTTTCAACTTGGCACGATGTTGCCATGATTTCCTTAGATCCACCGTTTCCAACACATCCAATTCGGGTAAGGCCGCCTCCTTGACATCCTGAATAAACATTGATGGAGTAATTGGTGTAGGCTCACAATCTACTTCGGCCATGAATGTCAAGGGTCTAGAGTTTAGAACACTCTCACAGTCACATATTACAGTTTCTATCTCCGTATAAGTAAGAGTCGAGCGTTTCAGAACTTTCTTCAGGAGACGTTTGACAAGACCCACTAAACGCTCCCACCATCCACCCCACCATGCAGCAGTTGGTGGGTTGAATCTCCACGAAATCCGATTCAATTCACAATACTCCAATACTCTGGACCAATCAATTTTCTGAAATAAGTTGCTAGTGCCAACAAAATTCGTGCCTTGATCACTATATACTCTGGTTGGGCGACCTCGACGTGCAACAAAGCGTCTGAGCCCCAACAGAAATTCGTCTGTTGAGAGGGAAAGAAGCAATTCGAGGTGTACAGCTCGAATCACGGCGCAGGTGAAAAGACATATCCAAGCCTTTTGTCTGCCCTTCAAATAGATGGGCCCAGCGAGATCTACTCCCACCACCTCAAAAGCAGCTGCCTCTCTAACGCGATCCAATGGTAGTGGAATAGTAGGTGCCTCCATCCGTTTTGCTTCATGACGCCTACAAACCACACAATCAGCAATAGCTGCTTTGATGGTCCTTCTCCCACCGAGTGTCCAGAACCTCTCACGCAATATAGCAAGGAGTCCTTGTACTCCAACGTGACAGTTAGATTCATGTACATGCTTGATGAGTCTTGAGACAACTTCGTGTCCCTTGGGTAGAAGAATAGGGAAGCGAAAATCCTCACTATCTGGACGATTCGAAATTTTTGTTTTCAAACGAATAAGTCCAGTATGGTCCTCAAATGGTCTCAAGGGTGCTATTTTCGGATCTTTCACTCCACTGAACGATTCCGTTTGAATCCATTTCAATACTTTCATTTCAGCTTCAGCTATCTCCTCAACTGAAAGAGGCCCTCTTTTCTTCACAAAATGATCAGATCCAAAACGTCGACAATTGACAACGAATCGCTTCATCCATGCGACCATTCTTATCAATTTAGGATACTGAGAAAAATATTTATAATACCAGTGCACATCTTGTGGTGTCTGATTTGCTATCATCAGTGTTGTGACATCAGTTTTACGTCTCTCTTTGTTGATAGATTCTTCATTGTATTCACATGTGGGGGATGGCCATTGAGATTTTGGTTGATGGAGCCATTCCGGTCCCTCCCACCATTTCGAATCCATCAGCGTCTTACCCATACATCCTCGTGAAGGGAGATCAGCAGGATTCAATGTACCCTCACTGTTAATCTTCAATGTTCGAACAAAATCGCGAGTAATCTTCACTTGAAGTTCTAAGTCGGTTTTCTTCATGATTGGATCCTCTATTCCTAATATTTCCAACTTCCACAAATCCGAGACACGCATTTCTTCTACCAACAACGTGGTGGTCAACATACCTAGCGTAGTTTTAACTGCTCCAATAGGTAATTTCCCGGAAATCGTCCACCCCAAAACAGTTTCTATCCCGACCATGGTTCCACTTGAGAATTTTCTCAAATTACCAGTACAAAGAGAGCCCGCAAAATCTGCTCCAATCAAAAGTTCAATGGGACCTGTGTCACTCAAAAGTTCAGCTGTATCCAGTCCATATTCAGCCATTTCTTGTATCCAAGGCCCATAAGAAACGGTAGGTAAATTACCACAAATAACATCCTGACCTAAAACTTCTATTGTGTACACGCGGTCATCACTGAGCTTAGAAAGCTGAAGAGAATATTTATTGTGTCGACTCATACCTGTTTTCTGACCTCCAAATAATGAATGAAACAAGGTTTCCTGACCTTCAGAGCTGCAGCGTATCCTTTCAGCGGTCGAATTCAAAATGTACGATCTCTGGGCTGCTGTGTCAAAAACTGCACGAATCACTAAATCTTCTCCACGTCGGCTTCTCAACTTCACTCTTAGAGTAGGTAAGAGCACGCTCGCATCGTACGTGAGGCTAGTGTGAGATGCGACGTTGACAGCTTTCATCCTATCGCTAGAAGCAGCTTCGTCTGTAACATTCTTAGACTTAGTGATTGAAGTTCCCTTAAAACGTTCATAATTAGGACAGAGAATTATTATATGCTTTCTATCACACAATGGACATGACGGTTTTCTACATATTTTAGACGAATGAGATGGTTTTAGGCACAAATAGCAAACTTTTTCCTCCCTGACTCGTCGTAATTTGTCCTCAGACGGCATATCTCGGGCTTTAATGCAGTCGGCACTTTCATGGGATTGATCACAAAAGATACATTTATACGTGTGACGTTTACTACTTTGATGTGTAGTCAAAAGCGTAGATGCGGTAGGAACGTCCTGTTTGTTACACTCTCGTCGAAGTTTCTTAGAATCCATGTCACTTTTCATTCCGAATTTATTCATCGCAAGAGAAATCCGTTGTTCGTTTTGAACTTCTCCTTTGATGAATTCACGGAATTTACCTAGGCGCGATTCTGCGTCGCCGATTTCTTCTGGTATATGACTACGCTGCCAGACACGTAAAAAATCCTCAGGCATGCAGGATTCAAGAAGTGGACATAAAATGGCTGCACACTTACCAGTCGTTACTCCTAATGTTTCTAAAAACCTTAGTTGACATTCAAGCGTATCGTACATGTCAATCAAACTAAATACAGAAGACTTCGAGTTCTGTATAATTATGCTCAGAAGTTCGCGAACATATACTTCTATGAGTAGGTCTTCACGACCGAAACGTTCTTTGAGTGCTGAAACTGCAGCGTCATAACTGGTCTTATCCTTTGAAGGGGGGAAGCTTTCAACAACTTGCCTAGCCCTAGTTCCCTCTTTCATACTCTGAACCAAAATCCTAAATTTATGGAACGTAGGAATGGTCTCATCTTCGTGAATGGGTTCAAATTGACCCCAAAAGGAAAGCCAATTCTTCAGATCGCCATTAAAGGTACCAATGTTGAGTGGCGGAAGCCTCAAATGCTTAGTGGTACTGTCGCCACTTACCTGCGAACTGTCGTCTTCATGTATACTCGGAACTGGTTTGTGTCCATTACCTATATCTTGCATGGTAATACTAATAGACTCATACATAAACTGGTACTCGTCTGCGGATTCTCTTTCCCGTTCAAGGTCTTCGTCCGTTGCCGGTGATCCGTCTTGTAACATCATGTTTAAAATGTCTTCATCTTTCACACGAAGTTTTTCCCAATCCGTCATCAACATGTTGTGCATCGCTCTTGCGTCTTGCAGCTTCTTTTCATCAAGAAGTTTGATGATCGCGTTGTAGTGTCGGGTAAACGAGCCTCTACAGACTTTCCTTGATTTGATAGCCTTGTCCATGTTCACCGATCACAGTAGTACGAACTGACCTAGAATGTTCAGCCGTCACGTTGGGCGCCAAAATGTCAATTTACTGGACTCGGAAAACAGGCTATCAAGGGTCTACTCAGAGTAACACACTCGTTTACCTTTCAATTCAAAATTCACTATATTTTACGGAAATTTCACAGAGAACACATGAGCTTACAACGAGGTTAAAAAATCATATCTCCAAAAAATTCCACCATAACCCTATTTGCAACCTCCCCTTATTCTTCCTTCACTAAATGTTTCACATGGATTGCGACATTATTACACTACTGAAGTATTACACTACTGAATGTTTCGCATTCTTGTTCTGTAACATTCCGTGCTAAGATAAAACCTCACTCCCAAACGTGTTATAATATAATATATTATAACACGTTTGGGAGTGAGGTTTTATCTTATAATATATTATATTATATGACATTTTCGCAAGATTTGTCTTCGGAAGTAAATTATTCACGGGATATGCGGAGCGAAACGGGATCAAACTAACAACAAGTAGCCCAAACTAAAGACAAGGCCCTTAGCAGAAACAGGAGTTCAAATAATAAAAACTATGTTGAGGAATGGTGAGAAACGGGACAGGTTCGTAGCACAGTTCTCATGCATTATAGCAGATAGGCTGTTGAATTATGGACTGAACATCAATGAATCCGATCTACAGATGAAGCCAATCGATTCTCCAAACATCGATTCCAAAACTCATAAAGCCAAATTGCGCCGAATAAAGATGATTAAGTTATTTATTTGAGCGGATTTAATTCAATTTTAATCTATATGCACGATTCGTGAGAAGTGATTTCTAATATGATCTAACATGCAGGACTATCAAGGTCTGATTCAAAAACGTGATTAATAGAGGAAATATAAATACATAAAAATAAAGTGTAGGTATACATTACAAATATTTTACTGTTAGGTACCTAATAGTAATTTTTATAATTACCTAATAGTAATTACCTAATAGTAATTTACCTAATAGTAATTACCTAATAGTAATTTATAATTTTTATTTTGTATAGTATACAAAATAAAAATTATAATTTATCGAAATTTCTACGAAATTGGTGAGGAGAATTCTACTAAGGTACGAGTAAATCATGTTAAGATATTCAGTACAGAACCATTATAAATTAAAATAGGTAGGTACGGTTCAAATGAGTTACTGTATTAGGGGGTTCACCATATCGATACCTTGACTCACTATATGATCATGTCCGAAATAATTGAAAATTAGGTTTTGGAACCAGTAGAAAGTACATAAGAAATCAACCCTACCTGAAGTTTCATCTACAGCTACAATTCGAAAGAAGGTTTTTCAAATATAAATTAGTTTTTTAAGGGAATAATCTCTTATTCTTGAAAATCGATTTCTCAATCCTCAATAATCGGTATACATTTCATTACTAGTCGATTATACCTGGTAATCGAAAAATAAATCGATCGCATTCCGACCGAAGTATGCACTACTTCCTGTAAATCTGGAACCTTCTGATTGGACTAAGAACCATTGTGCACTCAGCTGTTGGACATATTCCTTGACAGTTTTTCTCATTTTTTAGACCTTTTCGCACTCAAGTAGATGATCCCTTATTCGGAAGAAAAATCTTAGCGAGACGATCCCATTGATACCATAACCTCAAAGTCGATTGAATCACAATCACTATCAATTATAGGCACTGGTACTTCGTTAAAGCCAAAAGCCCTCAGATGATGGTGGTGTGGGAAATTGCAACGATGTGACACTTGAATGTTCGTTTTTGTGCTCTTGGGAACTTTGAAGCAATACAAGGCTGCTTTTTTGAATTATTACGCTCTCGAAATGGTTCAATTTTAACCGACGCGTCGTTTTGATATAAGTACTGATCATCACGATCAAGTAACCTGTGTGGTGTTGCATGTAATTAAACCTGTTTCTAAATCTCTCACTGAGAAACTAAAGACGAGTCCTTATTATCCATCGCCCTTAATATACTCGTAAGTTACATGTGGATAGTTTGATGTTGATTACAATTGTACTTCACATGTACTTCCCACGCTGTTACAGGTGGTTTGCTGCTGGCTGGGAACCCTCTGTCTTGTGACTGCAGCTTGGTCTGGATCGGCCACTGGCTCCGTCGTTGGGTCCGCGAGTCTCTAGTGATCCACACAGCCGACCATGAGACCGGCCACAGGCTGCTGAGAGCGGTACGAGAGGCAACTTGTCGCGACCGTTCAGGCCGAGCAGTCCCTCTGTTCGACCTTCATCCGGAGCACCTCAGCTGCCACGCTTCTGCCCTGTCATCGGCACCGAGATCTCTTCCATGGCCGGTGTTGTTTCTGACAGTCGCACTTGCGATCCGGTGATACTCATCCAGCGCAAAAGTCAGGCGGATCATTTAAGTGAATTGCAGCTAACCGAAAAAAGTCACTTAACTGACTTGCTACCTCAGCAGGATCAGATGTGCTACCTGAAAATGTTTATTGATCACAGATCCATTGAGTGACTTGCATTAACTAATCGTATCGATCTGAATGACTTGAAATTATAAACATGGTATCCAACCAGTAACTGGTTTCTTGCCAAATTGCCCCACATGCTCTTCCTCTCTCCTTAACGCTCTTTATTCGAGATGCATTCATTTTGTACAAATCTTCCACCCGGCGCTCAGACATTATGTGGCCATTCATCCTTCCCTAATGCAATTACAGAGATATCTGCATTGACAAAGAGCTGCTCACTTCAAAGAGCGACCCTGGAGTTCTTAAACCTTCCCCTTTGATCTGTTGAGTAGCCTGTAATTTCCAACTTCAGTCGCATGAACATCCTGAATTTACGTGTTTGGTTCTTTATAATCATGTTGGCGGTGCTTGAAATGAGAAGTTTTCTACGAATTTGTCAAGAAAAAGTGAAATAGCCGTTACAAACTCATTCTCCTTGTTTGAAGTATTCATTAGGATGAACTTGTTGTTTGATATAACAAAACAAAAATTGTACTGATATCGGTGTAGGATATTTCATTTTGAGAGTGAGGATTTTATTTCATTTTAAAAAATGTACTACGCTATAAAATTGAATCTGAAACTACGAGTATGTATAAATATAATAAATGGGCGAAAATATTTTATTAAGGAATTGGGCTACTCAATGGATAAACGGGGCTTAGTGGGGCCAGTAGGTTATTCGATTGTGGTCTGGAAACTTGTGTTGACACGAACCAATATCAAGGATCGATCAAAATTCGTAAAAATATCAAATTTCTTGCCGAACACGGAAGCGTCACGTTTGGGTCTCCTGTTAACACGGACCACTGGTGTATGTAAAACTGTATTATCGCGATATAATTGATGTTGCGAAATGTCCTTGGATATTTTCCCGATGTAATATTCACCCTTCTAGAAATCAACAACTTTCTCATGGTAGTTCGAGGATAAATTCAACATATGGTGAACATATCATTTAATGAACGGCATATCAATTCTGTGATGTTGAAAATCGTTATTAACATTCAATTGAACATCAGTACTTATGTCAACTATTTATGAGAGACATCTCCAGTACTATGAAGAGTTCTACAAAAAAAATATAGTTCAATTGAAAAATTGCGACATTGGTAACTACTCACTAAGAACTTTCATGACCGAGTTGTTGTTCGTTGTTACACCTTTTGTACATAAAAATTGCTGTTTATTATCGATTCAGAAACGAATTTAAGCCGAAAAAGGCTCACCAAAAACTTGAATAGAGAATCAAATTTGAATACTTGGTAGAAATTAGCAAACATATCTATATTTATAAGATGGAGAAAAATAACGTAGAAGTGGAATCTTGTACATCCAATAACGTTACATAATTATCTCGAGCCTTGATTTTCTTTATTGTTTACGGGGTTTGTGGTTTGAATTTATTAAAATTTATATCAAGTTGGGATGAAATCAATTCCAGGGTAGAAGCAATAACTTGAATTGGATTTGTTGCATAATATTATGATTGCCATAATGAATGGTCGATTATGGTTTGCTCATTTTGAATATGTGTTTTAATCAATTAGTTATATTACAATAATGTCAAATTCTTAATTTTCTACCAATATCATCAATATTAGGATGGGTATGAAAAGAGAAATGAATTATTTAATGCTGTTTGGTGAATGACTCTAATTATAAATGGACTACTAATTTAGATTGGAGTCACGTAATTAAATTAAGTTTCTCAACAAGTGTGTTCCAAAACCAATTCATGGCATATTGATAAACAGTTACCATATAATTTACTATTTGCTGTGAATATCTAATTAAATTTGGTTGAGTTTGGAACACAGTCGTAAACTTGCATATGTACACAAATCTTTTCCTTCTATTTATTATCAATTACATGTTCTGGCACTAAATGCCAGTTCGGCCTACAGATTGGTTGTTGTTTCTGATGGAAATCCCATTCATGTTCACAATATTATTGTTTTCAAGGGTTTACTCTGAATGAACATCCCATTGTCACATTCCACCACCCACGCCCTCCAACTAGTTCTCGTCGCCAAAATCAAGTTCGTCGGTCCGTTTCGTCAACTTGGGTATCTTTGATGTTTTCACTTCCTTTTATTACATCTTGTACTTGTGTTAGAAGTACAATTAACATACTTTACGGAGGAATCCGTCATCACTTGTAAGTTGAGTACTGGAGGTGGTTGACGGCCTGATGATGGTAGCCCTACAACGGCAACCGCTCGCCTCCTGTACTCAACTTGCTAGTGATGTCAGATTCCTCTGGAAGTGTTAATTCTAATCTCTTCTGTTTGTCGTGACTCAAATTTGAAAAGAAAAACGCAATGCCATCAAGCTTTACGAAACTTTACGTTGATCCATGTGACATACTACTCCATTGTTGCATGATACACTCTACGGCGGCTTGAACCGTTCATTGAACTCCAAAACCAAAATATAATCATCCACAAGTTGAACAAATTAGAAACAAAGCGTGGACTTGGGTAAACTAAATGTACCAACAAAGTGGGAATACTTCGAATTCCACTCAATGGAACTTCAAACAAGAGTTATGAGTCTACTTGTAACGTTGTGTTGAAGGTACCCTAACCATTCTGTTCATGTTCAAACATGGGCCACCACTTCAAAATAAACGAAAACCACTATTTACAATTCGATTCCCAGTAGGAGCTGTAACTCCGAGCCCTGAGGGTGCATAACAAATGCTTAGTTGAATCAGGCTCCGCTCAAATAACCTCTTGATAAATTCAAAGAAACGTTCAGTCTACTTCTGCCCTGTAAAAATAAAAACGCCTCAAGTCTGATGTTTACGAAAATGGGGTTTTAGGAACCCCCCCCCCCCTTATTTTGGACCTGGCCTTTTCGATGGTGAAGTCTAACTTTTCAAATTTGAACGGGAAGTGGGGGAAATTCTGACCATAAACATACGAAAATTAGTGGATGTTAGGGTAAAACGCCTCAACGACACGCTGTTAAGGTCAAACGCCTCAACTCTAGGGTGAAAATGCCTCAGAATGCCTTGTATTTATTTTCGCGCTAGTTTTAAGGTAAAACGCCTCAACTCACCAAAGAATTGACATGAGGCGTTTTACGTACAAAAATTTACATTATTTTGGGCGTTTTCCTAACAAAAAATCCGTTCGATTCAGTTGTTAACGTTAAGGTGACTTAACAAACAATCCCAAAACGGAAGCTGGAAATTTTAAAATCGCCTTAACTGCAATTAATCGATTAATTTGCAAGTATTTTTTGGTTTATTTCACCGTTGAATTGGTTGAAGTCATATCGATATCTCAAATTTTTGCATTGTTTTGAATTTTGAGTTGAGGCGTTTTACCTTCATAGGGCAGACTTGTAGTTGTATTATACGAAACCACGGATTAGTTAACTGAACGATTGAAACGTTATTTGGTGAAAATGTCAGATTTTGGTATCGATGTATTTGGTTGATTTTTGTTTATTAATTGGCAATTATGGACACCATACATCTCAACGGAACTGAAGTTAATCAGAAGGTACTTAGTGAGGATCAAATTCTAGCAGGAAAAAAGTGCAATATCGTAATCGTGATTACTCTTTTTCGAGGAAAAATAAGATTAAGAAGTTAAGAGAAAATTGACTGAGAGTTGGGGCGGGAGGAATATGAAGGAGAAAATAATAAGTTCGAAGCTTTGAGATAATGACTTTCAAACGCCCAGGAGGAAGGAAAGAGAAGCTAAGGGGAGAAGCTAATTGTTCGGTCTTTGTAACTGCCTTTTTCAGGGTGGCTAGGGTTTGGGACATGGAAAGATGGCAGTGGGAGGGTAAACCACATACTCTTTTAATTAAAAGGCACCTCGTCCCTTGGAAAAAGGAGTAGCCACTGAATGAAAGGAAATCCTCAACACAAAACCTTGAGCAGGTTCTATCCTGTAGTAACCCGTTGGCCTTCCCCTCCCACCTACCAGACCTACCACGAGACTACCGCCTACGCCCATCTCGTCCCCTTCTATATAATCTTTGTCCATAAAGACCTTCAAAGACGACTACGGTCGCATTTACATCTGAATTCCAGATTATTACTTCTGTTCATTCATTTCTCCACCCTCACAACTTTCTTTTCAGCCAGATATTCTTCTCCCAATCTTTTGGTTAATTTGAAGAAGAAAAATACAGTTCTTTCTCATTTCGTCTCCATTTTTTCTTAATCATCATATTTTCCTCTTGAGCTAAGTCAGATGAAGTCCAAATAACTTGTGACATGACGATGGTTTCCCCCCAAAAAATATCTTGTTTATTATTACTTGACCAAACAAACCTTTTTGTACTGCATTGAAATGATTATAATTTGTGTAAATGTATAATTGGATGTGCATAGCGTTAATTTTGGAAATGTAAATTATGTAAATACGAGTGTACCTATTTTATAGATAATTTGATTAAAAAACATATCAGCCATGTGCAATGTTACTTTCTTTCTCCTGTTTTCCCATTTGTTTTTATAATAGTTCCACAATATCTACATTTGGATATATTCTTTCATATTCAGTTAAATTCACCACTATTTCTTGTTTCCAAACCCTGAGAATTACTGTTCGTTATTAAGTAGGTACCTATTTTGAAACGACTGGATCATTTTGGTTTATTATCTCCAATGTTTTTTGAATATTTTTTGAACCCGAGGGTACCAGTGGGGGACCCGGTGGTACCTTGGGGGGGGGGGGGGGATTTATCATTATAATCTATGGGTTCAAATAAAAGCTGTTGGCGAGGATTTGGAAAATTATTATTTTTTTTTGTTTTTTTAACCCAAGGTACTCCCTATCGTTGAGGGTTCTAGATTTTACAATTATAATCTACAGACTCAAATGAAGGTTGTTGACGAGGAGATTTGAAAAATTAATGTTTTTTGAACTCTTGAGTACCCCCTTACCCAGATAGTAGGGAGGGTACTTAACGACCTATTCTAATACCTACCTAATATACATACAAAATTGGCGTACTTTAAATAATAATAATCAATCTACCATTTAGTGATCTAGACAGAAGGGTTACCTGCACAAAGAAGATGATTAACCGTTGTGTCAAGAATTTGCAGAGTTTTTACTCGAGGGTTACAAGCAGTTGTCCAGAACCTTCATCTATACAGCCAGGTAGGTCGCAAGACGAGTATGTTCGGGGAATAAATGCTCGGTAGGATCCTGCTTGGGAGAATGGATGAGAGAAGGGCTTAGGAGGCATTGGGAAGACATCCTGGCAGTGCCAGGCTGGCACAAAGGTTCGGGAAGTTGACTATGGTGGCAGAAGAACGACCACAGAAGCATTAGAGCTGCCAAGGAGGAAGATGAGACTCCCCACCAGGAAGAGGGGTCTCCTGGTGGGGATGCCGACGGGGCACTGGTGGAAACTAGAAGAAACTTCTGAAGTATTTGTCTACCTATTTGCTAGTAAAAACTATAGCTTCATCAGTTCAAATTTTCCTTCAAGCTTAAAAAATTATTCAAATAATAACTCAAGTATTGTTGCGTTGAAATGAATAGCAGATGTCCCTCCTTACCCTTCTCGTCAATAAAACCCAATTCCATGTTCCTTTCCACCAAATTTGTATTAGATTTAACCAGATACCTGCAAATATAGACCCCCTTCCCCCCCCCCCCCCCCCGCTGTGGCGATATGCTGGTGGGAGAAAAAATTGCCCACTCGTCGTTAAAAACATTTTTAAATAAAATTATTTAAAAAATCTATATAATTTTTTCGTTGAAAATGAAGTATATAATTTTCGCCGGGGGGGGGGGGTATTTTTTTAAACAGCGATATTGAAGAACTGATTCAGATGAAAATCGGGTACCAGAGTATAGATTCAAAAGAGCGATTTTTCGAACATCTAAAACCGATACTTTGTTTCCCATCCCTAAGCTGTAGGTTCATAGCGATTACTTCTCGTAGTAGGTTCTTACAATAATTGTTTCGATTTTGGACACCAAATTGAACTTTTTTCAGTTTTAGTGCATTTTTGAAGAAAAGGAAGCTTAATAAGTTTTCGGAAATTCGAGTTTTAAAAAGTTTGGACCGAGAACATAATATGTATGTTCTCGGTCCAAACTTTTTAAAACTCGAATTTCCGAAAACTTTGTATACCAAAACCCCTTTCAGATTATCCTGATTTCACCAAAAATTATATGTACGAGTAGGATGTCTCATTTTGTATCTTCCTCGTCATATAAAAGTCAAAATGGCAACCAGTTGTACCCTGGGACACAGCATTACAGCCTTCAAATACAAGGTTTTTGATGGAACGAATTCAGAGAGAACGTGAGAAATAACTTCAGCAAGTTGTAGTACGAGTAGGTTTGTAATTAGTAAATATAAGGTGAAACAAGCCTAGTCATTTTTTTCTTGTCAACATTGTACATTGTACAACATTGTACATTGTATTTGAGAGACCGTTATACAAAATTACTGTTGTACCATAGGACATTTCGAAGAGTCCACCATTTTGGATTCTACGCAAGTATCGATGGACATAACGGGACAATTTGGGGCACAAATTGTAATCAGTTAAATTCACTATGAGACTGCATTTGAAAACGGAGGAATCGTGTCGGGCGTAATTATACGAAAGATTGATTGATTGATTGATTAAGCGTTTTATTTAACCACCAGGGGTAGGAAGAAGAGTCGTATTGAGCTGAAATGCGCTTGGATGGTGCTGGTTGGTTCATAGACGATCCCGTCAGAATATTGATGTCGGTGAAATTCGATTTTGGTTCCGTAATGGTGCACTAGACCAGGCGGATTGGCGGTATTCAGGATGAAGGTGTTAGAACGGGGCGATAAGGGAAAAGGGGGTAACTGCGGAAGGAAAGGATCGATCTGGCACTGAATGCTTTGTAAAGGCGGATCAACGTCTGGGAGTTGATGGCAGTTGAAGGTGGGAGAGGTATTGAAGTTGGTTGAGGAAGGGGGTCAGTAGGGTCTTATGGGAGTAGGAGTTACATCAATCTTCAACGTTTGTGTGGACTCCTCCGGCCCGTCTTTCGCAAACGTCGACATCATTTTTCTCGGTACCTCGAGGGTATGGAAGGGTATTCCAAAAAAAAAAGGGCAGATAATTTAAGGAACATTAGATTCCGTCACTTTTATGTCAAACGCATTTTTTTCTCCCTCGCTCTCTCTTCTAAATGGACTTTTTCAAGGGGTTGCGTCATTACTTATTCATCTTCTTCCATAACGTGATAATCTGACGTCTCGAATTTTCTCGATAGAAGGGGAGGTCTCTAAATGGTTGTAGGTCTTTTCATTCGAGCCTTACAACAGGTCCTGATCAATTTCGAAGGGTTTTTTACGTTCCCTAATAAACTCCATAATATTACTAATATTATCCATAATATTACAGGTTAATCAACACAAAATTCTTACTCTCTACCACTCTATTGGCCTTCTTTTTTTCAAAATGTTAAATTTACAATGGAGGAAAGTCAACACTCAATTTACGTTTTGGAGGAAAGTCAAATATTGGACGAGAGTCAAATATAAAGTCCAATACGATACCAGTTTTTACTTCTTTTTTCACTGATGAGTTCCTTTTAAATCCACTCAATTTTTGATGAGTTCTTTTTAAATCCACTCAATTTTTTCCATGGCAGGGAAAGTGTTGAATTTATATTGGGCGAAAGTGTCGTGGGATTCACTATCTTATTAAGCTCCTCCATTCTTTATAATGGGGTCGCTAGGAAACAGAATCTTTAATAAAATTATTCAAAGATCCTTTGTACAGCACATCTGATGTGCTGTACAAAGGATCTTTGAATAATTTTTAGGGTTGGGCAATGGAAGCCAAAAGTCGATTTTCGAATAATCGACTTTTCGATTGCTCGTATTTCGATGCCATGTCGAAAATCGTCGAAATCTTTCGATTTCCATCGACTATAATCGAAAAATCGAACTTTTTTAAAAAAAAAAGCCTCAAATCTTTTGACCATTACTGATAATTGATTCAATAAATAAAATACACAGTTTATCTCACGAGAAAGTTCTGTATTTCACGCGACGAGGAACAAAGTCATACTATAAAAGTAAAAAAGGAACATAAGTAAGAAGATATGTTAAACTTTAGAAGTAAAGAGAAACATTTAAGTATAACAAATCAGTTATACAAACACACTGCCTTTTGCCCCCCTTTGGTGGCAGTTTGGCGATTTCAATTTTATGAGCGGCCTTAAGATGGGATATCATGTTCGTGGGTTTTCCATTGAAACCATTTGTTGTATCTCATCCTTATTAATTTCGATTTTACCTACTAAATCAAAGTAAATACACAAATGTTTCAATGTCTTAAGTGAGATACAGTAGTAAAGTTATTATTAAGCGACTAGTTATTATTAAGTTACTTTTAAGCTGATATCCTTATTTAGAAGTGAGTCTAGAGTCGAGGCTTAGGTCGAGGGGAGCGCTTCCTCAGTTACTAAACGACTTTCGTTGCTTTATCTTGAGGGTTTGGACCATTTTTTCAAGAAAACTGCTACCTTCCCGGTACGATTGAAAATCGACGATTCATTTCGAAAAGATCGAAATATTCGAACGCTCATTTCGATATCGATAATCCAAAAAGTCGAACCCCATTTTTCGATACAATCGAAATTTCGACTTCGATCTTTCCAACCCTAGTTTGAATAAAGTTCATTCCGTGATTTGTTCTTGCAGTTGAATCTCGCTTTACTATAGTTTAGCGACTACAACATGGTGTCAGTTGTGGGGTTGGATATATAGCTTAGGTAGGTACCTACTAAATATGCTACGACATAAACAATATCGTCACTTAAGGTCCCACATGGGTTAACTCACTTTTCCCAACTTTACAGGCGAGACAAAAAACGTTTGCCCAGTCTTGCTGTAGACTTTTCTGCAATTTTGTTCTACTATTCTTGGGTCTCCATACGAGTGTGTAATGAGATGAACTGTAAACAAAATGCCAGAAAAGTCTGGGCAAAGTCTGAGTAAAGCAAGACTGGGCACACGTTTTTTGTCTCTCCTGTAAAGTTGGGAAAAGTGAGTTAGCCCATGTGGGATCTTAAGTGACGATATACTAGAAAATCGGCCTCTCGGACGGGCCAGTAACTCGCGTTCAGAACTAATCAAACGAGTGTATTGTAAATTCTAAGACAAATTACTACGAAAACAAAATAAAACGGGAACAAAGCGTTCTCCCCCTCAAAGGCACCTGCTACTCAATAACTTATTGGGTTTTAACCAAAATAGTTTGGCTGTGAGAATATTCAGAACAGAGCGGTGTGACGTATTACACTACGTGACGTATGCGACGTATTATGTGACGTAGTATACCTAATACGTAGGAATCACTCCCTCTCCTTGCCAGTAGTTCACAAAAGTACCTTGAGGGGCTCTGAGATCAGGTAGTGATGACAGAATTTGTGTTATTCGTGTGATTTCAAAGTTATGAATTGGTTGGATGGTTGGTAGAATCTTATATGGTTGGGTTTATCGTTGGTGAAGTCCAATATTCCATCACGTATCATTATAATCTTACAATTCCACTTTTTCGTTGTTTTTTGTATGGATTTGTGGGTTCTAAATTTTTTCTGGCATCGCTTTGACAACCTAACCTTTTTTTCTGTATTCATACAAAGGAAATCATACAGGATACATATTTAGAATTGCACATTCCACAATAATTGTAATTATAGTTGTAGTAATAATTATTATTACTACACTAATTACATTTCCATCCCAAAGGTCATAGACCCGTCCAGGGACTAGTTGACGTTCTCGTAGTATAATTTTCAGGAAAGAACCATAATGATAATAACCCGTACCATAGTTAAAGACAATAATAGTACAAAATTCATTTTTTTACAATTTTCTTAATTTTTGTGAGTTTTTCTTATGCACAGAAATTACTTGAATGATTTCACTTATTAGGCACAATTCACATAACCCAGCTGTATATATCATCGGGTATGCATCCACACACCCACAACTAAACAAACTCCCTCAGGTACTCTAAGTGCGAATCTTGAGTGTATAAGTCCTTCAGGACTGACCACTTCAGGTAGTGATGAGTACCTACCTACATCTTAATTACCCATGGATATTGCCTAGTAAGAATGTCGTTGTAAGGACGTTGTATAGCGATCATATCTTTCTGTAGGGTGTTTCTGGTTATTCTTGTGTTAGGAAATGATTGTTTTTGAGCGTAGATCAGCGAACGAATGTATGTGTATCGATACACATAAATTAGTCTGGGCGGGAATACCTCAAAAATCTGATACAACTAAATATGAATTTTTTTAACGTTCATTCATGAATTTTCTATTGACGAATATGTTTCGAGTGTTGTTCTGAGGGGGTCTGAACCCAATTAATCTCAGTTGATTAATCACAATAAACGATTTACTACTGTATTTTCTCAGGTGATTTATATGGGGCTGTAGGAATGCCGTATGTGGGATGTATGTACCACGAGACCTCTAGTTGAGTACCTCTAGGCAGAGTGGAGGAAGACTAGTCACATCCATCTGAGTAAGAACATAATGACGACGAACCCTCCTCTGAGACTGGTGCCGGAGTTGGTCGGTCCGACTGAAGGTCATTATTCACATTACAAGCGAGGGATGGACGAGCGGGACACCGATTGTCCAGACCACTCTCAGGACTACTATCCGAGACTCACACAGAGATACATACATACCACGACAACACACTCATACCATCACCATACACTGCTTCCATCATCACTAAGCACAGTTGACACGGGCAAACCCTCGCCAGACCCACCGATTGTTGGACTACAATCCTAACTGGGCGATTTATTGTTAGGAATCGTTTGCCCTCTCTTGAATTCCCCCACCCGATATTGGTTTGTACCATCAACAACTAATTGGGAACTTTATTACACGATATTTTATTAAAACAAAAACCACACTGTAAATCTCGACCTGCAATAAAATGGCATGCAAAAAATTCAATTAACAAATTTCATTTGAAAAGTTACTTACTCAATTACATCTAGAACGTTCTTGTCATGAGGTTGTTTCGTTCTATGATGTTGGCGGCCTTGAGCCGAATACATGTACGTATATTGATAACGACGATTGAATCCTTCTTCTCGCAAACCACCTCGTGTTACTACTTAACCTAACTCCTATTTTTATGCTCACTATTATTGGCGACGAGGATGGGATGATACCCGCTAAAGTCCTCGAAAACCTAGGCAATTATGTTTTTCTTCGTTAAACTGCGGTTGGTTGTATACACAAAAGACACGTAGATCAGATTATAAAAGCTGGTGACTTCTACTCACCAACCAGTCCACCCGTCCACTCAACGACTAGTGCTATGGACACTCGAGACCCTATGGTGGAAATCCCTATAAAACCGATCCCCAATCACCCATCAGATAAGATCTCAGTAAGCCCATAAAGGGTTAGTTCTGTGTTCATTGAAAAATGTGAGTCTCCAATTTCCTCTAAGGATGTGGAGCCGGGTGTACCGTGTAGAAGATCAATCCGTAACAAAACACCACCAGAAAGGCTAAATTTGTAAATATTATATTAAATATAATATTTACAAATTTAGCCTTTCTGGTGGTGTTATGAAAATAATGACAATAATTTGAGCATATAAAATTTTTATATGCTCAAATTATTGTCATTATTTTCATACATACTCGTAGATTGTCATTATTTTCATTTATACTCGTAAATCGTCATTATTTTATTGTGGATTTTCATTACTTTCAAATTTGTTTTTTCGAAGACTGAAATTTATGTTGATTTTATGTGGGGGAGATGTCATGAGGTGGTTTCGTTCTATGATTTTGGCGGCCTTGAGCCGAATACATGTACGTATATTGATAACGACGATTAAATCACTCTTCTCGCAAACCACCTCGTGTTACTACATACTTAACCTAACTCCTATTTTTATGCTCACGGTGAGCTACCTCAGTTCTTCAGATCATTAAATGATAACAAATCTTTAAATCATCACAAATTTTGAAATGGATTCGACCTGAATCATTGAATTTTTCTGCTCTGGGTACCTTTTCTCCACTTCCAATTATTCTCTGAGACCGCAGAGTTCTGCAGGTGTTGGTGGAAGTTTATTTGAGAACCACTTTTTAAAAAAACGTGTTTGACCCTAGAAACGGACCCCTGTTCCATACACCACACACAAAAAAACTACACTTTTCGCGGTTTCCAGGGTTGTGTTAACTATTCCCTTCGAGTGTGTTTGTCGAACCCTTGAAGATCAGTTCGCCAGCCGCCTCTCTACTCGAGTACCTACTTGGATCATCATAACACTGCGTCAGCTTTAAAAAAAAACTTTGTATGAAGGGGTGGAGTTTGAAAAAAGTGCTACGGTAGCAAACACCGGCGGAGAATTAACTCTGCCGAGCAAATATGGAAATATGGGTTTAGTGGAGAGGTGAGCTCATCAAAAAATGCAACAGCTCCTTAAAATCGTTCATTAAAACTGCTTGTAGGAAAATATGAATTGGAATCACCAAATGTAATTGAGGAGTTGATAGCAAAAACTCCACTAGTCACAGAACCAAATTTTCGAAAAAGTGAAAAAGTGCTTGAAACGCTCCTGACTTGTGGTGTTTTTGCCGAATCGCCGTATTTCCAATGATTTACACAGCCAGACTAGTAGTGGGGTTTTTGAAAAAAATTATTACGTAACCGTGTGATGAATGCCATAAACAATACGATGGTGGCTTTAAATAACACATTTTTCGAGTTTCGTGACTAGTGGGGTTTTTGCTATCAACCCCTCAATTGTACATCATTGAATGTGTCCATCAAATGAAATCTCACTACACATCACTGATTTCAACACTCTCAAACACTTGCAAATAGCACTGATGAATGAGGTTGCTTCGATATTTTCCAACATTGAAAGAACAATATCCATATCTGTATGTCTTTTTATTTCTTGCTAGACTCTCTCAATCACTCTAGTTCACGACTGTATAATCTTCTTCTTTTTTTATTATTTTGGTTCATTATCGGCCAAAGAACAAAAATTTTTCAGCCCCCCTTCAAAATTTGTTGGTTTAAGTTTCAAGATACGTAGATTCAGATAATGGAATAAAATATTCCGTCCGTCCGCCGTACGCACTGGGCACTTTGCCCAGTTAGCGTTGTGCTAAAATTACAAAATTTGGTACACGGATTCGGAACAACCCCAAAATGAACCTCGAACCACTTTTTCATAACCACAGGTCAAGGGGAAGGGGTTCAAAACGAATAATAAAAACTATTCACAATTTCATATGTCGAAAAATTCAAATAGAACGGCATAGTTTTTAGTTCACATTTAGTTAGTTTGATTTTGAGTTCACATGTAGTTAGAAATTTTTTGAGAAAATCCCCAGCTTCGTACGACCAGCCGTTCGTTCACGATGAGGGCTCAAAGGTTGAGTCAATATAAACTTGTCATCACGGTCGTGAATCTAGACAGAAGGGTGATCTGCACAAAGAAGATAATAAACCGTAGTGTCAAGAATTGGCAGAGTTTTTGGTTTATTATCTTCGATTGACCTCCTCCCTCCGCCGTCAATCCTCCTCCCTGTGCCGTCAATCCTCCTCCCTCCGCCGTCAATCCTCCTCCCTCCGCCGTCAACCCTCCTCCCTCCGCCGTCAACCCTCCTCCCTCCGTCGACCACCCTCCTCCCTCCGTCATCAACCATCCTCCCTCCGTCGTCCACTTTCCTCCCAACACCACTTCTCCCTCCACCCACCACTCTCCACCCACCACCCACCATTCTTCAAATCCTTGGCCTTCAAATCTGCAACGAACATTACCAACGTAACCAGCCGCTTGCCGCCTCCCCCCTTACCATGGTCTGGCGTCATCCATTTGTTCCACAACATCCGACCCCCGCATCGTCCAGTTCTATGCCATCCGACCCCCGCACCCCTCCTCTACGGGGTGTTTCATTTCGTGACGATCGCAGGCTAGGAATCGATTCTACAGCTAACTTTAGGTCGACATGTCCTATAGCAATTTGTTTACTCAGCTAAAAAATGGAGTTTTTTCAATTTTAAGATTTTTTTCATGTTTTCGACTTTATCACACTAAACAGGGCCATAACTCCCTTAATTTACATGAAAATTCTTATCTAATTACTAATTACTAATTTCTTATCTAATTATCTAATTACAACACATTGAAACATTTTCATGCCTGAATTATGATTAGTGCACCGCGACATGTGACTAAGTGCCCTTGATAACTCACACAGAGGACCGACCCACGTAAATACACCACGTGTATTAGTAGTCAGATGTTATAACAATTAAACACGTGAAGCGTCCATTCCATAAAGGTAGCCATTCAGCTGATTGGCGTGTCAAAATTCGAATGTAGTGTTCCCTCAACAGTTTGAATACCGAGTATCAGCTTTCTAGGGCGATCACGGCCGAAACTGGCTTCAGGAGCCACTCAGGTGATTTGCGTATCATAATTCGAATTTAGAGTTCCCTCAAGAGTTTGTATACCGAGTATCAGCTTTCTAGGATGATCAGGGCCGAAACTGGGAAGTAATATCAAACTGTAAAGTACCTACCTAATTCCAATAACGAACAACTTCACTTCTGATGGTCATAATCATCATTGTGGCGACTTGGGACAAATTTCGTTAGCAATTTTCGTGAGCAAATTTCGTGACGATTTTTTTTTTTTTATGTGCCATATGAAAGACATGAAAATGTCAAAAATGTCCTACCCCTCTAATGAAAAAAAATTTTTTTGATTCGCCGATACGGGTGAAAAATCTACTTGAAAACGAAAATTTGTAAAATCGTAGAAATTGCCCCTATTTTCAAACGCTTATAGTACTCTATAATCCGACACGAGAATTTCAACCTGTAGTCCTAACATTTGCGCCCAAATGTCAGCTTTCCAATGGTATCAGCAAAAAAGGTTGCAATGCAATTTTGAGGGAGAAAATCACGTTTGAATTAAGAAAAACGTGGTTTTTCAGAGGAAAGTCAGGGTTTTCACCAATCATTGACTCGTCAGGTAAAAAATGAGTTTGAAGTCGGATTTTATGTTATTCTTCTAGTAATAAACTCTAATAAATTCTTACCAACAGCACTAGTG
Organism: Stenodema calcarata; assembly: GCA_963920205.1. Classification (NCBI taxonomy): domain Eukaryota; kingdom Metazoa; phylum Arthropoda; class Insecta; order Hemiptera; family Miridae; genus Stenodema; species Stenodema calcarata. Next base: position 5,587,322 of record OY986058.1, read on the forward strand.
CTAATAAAAATCAGACACAAGTTGAAAAGGTGAGAAAACTACATCAAAACGGTTTCTAAAACTTTGATTGCATTTTTCTCAAAAACAGCTTTTTTGCAATTCAGAGGTTCAAAAAATGATAACTTTTCAACGGATTAAGATATAGAAAATCTGAAAACAGCATCGTGTTCAGAAGCTTCTCGTCTCTCAAGAATGACAATAAACCCGATTTCAAAATCCAAAAGCTAAGGTACGTTTTCCTGTGGACGGTCACAACATCGCCATTTACATAAACCAGTTATTTCTTCGAAAATTACATACGGCTCTTATAGCCATGCTGCATAACTAGAATTTTTTTATAGTTATATGCAGCCAATCATTGTTTTATCAAATAAATAAACGCTTGGTACAAAAATCCCAAACATTGGTATTTCTTGGGGTTAATGCAGATCGGGTGTGTTTGTCGAGAAAATTATAACAGAAAATAGGACGGTTTGGGTAATGGGTTGTGTAACGCGGAGAGAGTTCACTACAGTGAAGGGCTGATTGAGAGGAAGCAGTGTAGTTAGAACCTCAAAACAGGCTCTAACAGGCACAGATATCAATATTATTGAGAGATAATAATATTAATTGGGTGCGGTCTTAAGTACCAGACCACTATAAGGATGACAAACATCCGGTTTTATTCCTGGACAGGCCTAAGCTGCGTACAATAAGCCCTCCAACAAACCTTCGGCGTTCCGTTCTATGTTATATTGCACAAGTGTGGGGATTTCAAGAGCATCGGGTGGTTGAACAGGTATTCAAGTACTTTGTAAAACGAATTTTTCACCTACCACGGAACACCCCTGATGATTTCATCTATCTTGAGACCGCAGTGGAGCCCCTGTTCTTATTCACACTCAGCATGCATTGCAAATACCTTCTCAAGATTTTAAAGATGCCAAATTATCGATTCCCTATTTTTTTTTTTTTTTTTAATTTTAATTTTAACCACTCGTCGCCAATTATACTGGCCCAAGGAACTAAAAAGTATTGGTTCTCTTGATGAAAACTTTGAGGGCCACAATAAGTGGAGAGAACATTTAGAGGAACTGCAGATGAAATTAAGAGCATCATGGAAGGAAGCACTTAAAACTAGGGCTCTAGCGTCCACCTGCCGAATTTATAGATTGCTGAATAAGGATGTGAGACCTATAGAGGTCACAGAGAGGAAGCAGAAGGCATCATTGTTCGTTCTGAGATGGGTGTGTAGAGTGTGTAGGGTGTAAGTGGACCTCATATTCGACAAGAAGAGGGACACAATGAGAATTGCTCACTCTGCAACATGGGAGTCCACGAAGACATACTGCACTTCATGGTGATCTGTCCTGCAGTTTCTGAATTTCGTGTGGTAGAATTTGGTACAACTCAGTTTTCGTTGGAGACTCTGCTTGTGATCTTGAAAGGTGTGAATTGGTTACCATTGGCAAGGTACTACCAAAAAGCTTGGAACTACCGGGCAGAATTGGTACAACATTTTAATTGGGACAATAATTAATGTAAATTATCAATAGTTAGAACTAAAATAATATACAACATGTCACCCCTAATAATAAATTGTAAAGGAATATTTCAGTCAACAATATACATGGGCACACTCTGGCAGACGGGCATTGCCCATTGTCAATAACTATGTATTATACCTTATGAAAATTGTTTAAAAATTTTGTTAATAAATGCATGTTTTTCTTCTTCTTCCCTCTTCGGCGGTGGTCGTCTCATCAGAGACTATTTTGCTGTTTACTAAATGTAGGTTAGACTTAATTTGGGTAAATTTTGGAAGTTTTATTCACTTCATTAAAATTTTTTGATGGAGTTTTAACATGACTCGGAGCTAGTTGTATCGACAATTTTCTTTCAATATTGAACGAATTGACACAGTTTTGAAACCAAATATCGGATCGAAAGGTTCATCACATCGTCAGTGCCCTCTATAGAGCCTTCGCTCAACTACTGGTGGGTGGTTCAGCTCTGTCTAGCCCGAGACATCGTGGTTGAACTCAATTTAAAGTTGGCCTTTTTCTTTATGCACCCGTCGTCTCACTATGGCTCTTATTAAAAGTTTTCTTACTTCTTGAGTTGCCCTGTTTTCCCCTGCCAGTCATCTAAAAAGTATAGAAGGCCGGAGGTTGAAGAAAAATTATTGATAGATTTAGTACGGGTGGGTGAAAAAAAAATCAATAGCGGGAGTGTGGAAGAAAAGTTGAATTGAATAGAGTTCGTTCTCTCGTTCGATCGGACAATAGAAAAGTATTTTTCGCTTGACTAATTTGACCAGAACTGACGCTCGTCATCTGTTATCTCCAGTGACCTTTCTAAACGACCAAGAGCCTGTAAATCAGTCAATAGAATCTCTCAATATCTATCATTATTGCTTGTCAAATGAATCATGATCAGGAAGCGAGCTTAGTTCAGTGGCAAATACACGCCACAAACCACAAACTTTTCGGCAGGGAATCTCGATTTTTAAGATAGTGACACCTCCCGAATAAAGTGGATCGATTTTAGCAACTAAAATTTCCTTATTTTATTTCATCTATTAGCGAAATTTTGTTGTCTTTTCACCTGAAAAACACTGGGTAAAAGTAGGAACACTGGCAAAAATTTCGTTCAGGTTCCATAACTCGTATGAAATATGCCCTCCTGAGGAAAATCTCGAGAGAAGCCCTAACATTTTGCTAACCCCTCAGAATGCTTATGAAACACATGAAATCCATTAAGATAATTTGAAAGGTGAGCAACTCCTTCCCCTAGCACGAAGTTGTTCTCAAATGGGGAAGAAGGCATTACAGTTATCCGTAAGCATGAAATGCATGTATTTTCTAATTTTTTCTTGAAATAAATGCAAATTAAAAAAAAAATTAAAAAGTAAAAGCAGGGTTTTTAGTGAACAAATTAAACTTTACGTGAGGTATGGAACCTGAAGGAATGCATGTTTTCAACACCCACTCAGGGGTGTTCTATCAGGCCTAAAAGGCAGCAAATCGTCGAGGAATCAGTAACACCACCAAGCTCGTTTTTCACAACTTTTCAGGAGAGAGAAAAAAACCGATTTTTTCGTCCATCAAGGCCTAATTGACTGAAGTGTTTCTCGATATCTATGATGAATGATATCTATTCATCATAGATATCGAGAAACACTTCAGTCAATTAGGCCTTGATGGACGAAAAAATCGGTTTTTTTCTCTCTCCTGAAAAGTTGTGAAAAACGAGCTTGGTGGTGTTGCTGATTCCTCGACGAAATGTTCTCTATTGGAAGTAAGAATAAAAATAATTGGAAAATCAATCCACCCTACTGCTCAATAGGTCCATACTAAGGTTGAGTTCGAACATGGGCCTCTTTGGGGTGCCAACAGTTTTTGATCCAAAAAATGCAAAATCCAAGAACGCTCGATAACGTTGATTTGGCCAAGTACAAGTAGGAGTTTGGTAGAAATTCAGTTATTTTCAGTGATTCCTTAACGCTCTTTATGCAATAGAAAGAATTGAATCGCTGGAAAAAACTTAGGTTATGAATCTCATGATACCCCCCCCCCCCCCCCTTCACCCGACATCAATGTCTTGATCCACCCCTGGCTTAGTTCGAGAGATCATAAAACATAAAACACCAAAATCATTTGTGGATAGCGTGATTTATGCAAGATGGGTAACATAAGGTTGTTGTAGAGGTTGTGATGATTATAATAAACCGAAAAAATGTCTGAACATAATATTATACCACACTTAATTATTTCGAATAGTCGCCCGTTACATAAAATGGTAGACGTCAACGTGAGTGGAATAGGACCCGAGATGTTGGCGACTGTCAGGCAGTACAGAGGCGGAACACAGTCAAAGGCAACTCTACATCACCTGTTCTGAGTAACAACATTGTTTCCAACTGCATCTCTCCCTCAGGGACATCGAGTGTCCGAACAGAACTGACAAGGTAATATTCATTGTTTGTTTCGGTGACAACTGTCTTCGTTTGATCGCTACCCCCGCTGACAACCCAGACGACAATATCACTTTTTTATTTATGATAATCACCCTGAAAACAAATTTTTTATTTAATGGATTTAAAGGTGTCATCAAAGTAAGATTGTCACAGTGGAAGGGAAACTATCGTAAGAAAAACTTGTGCAACCAAGACCAAGTTATACCAAGTTAGTTTGTAAGGAGCGGATAGTGTAATCTTGGTAAACTGTTAATCAAATACAACGCCGGATTGTAATCTTGTCGAACACTAAATTGATTTGCGACCGAGACTTTCGGGGAACAATATTGAAAGTTGGCGAAGATCACGACCGTTCGATTATGAAAGCGACTTACCGTTTGGTTGAGGAGCTTTATAACAATCAACACCCTGCGTCAATCTATAATTTAACAAGTCAAACCAACCGAGCGACAGAACTTGGGCCTCTTCCGCTAGGGCGACTCGAGAAGTTGCGATTTCGGTCGGTTTATCCGTCTGTAGCTAATTCGATTCCAACTTGGTCGTTTCAAGGAGCTGCTGTGGAAGCACTGAGCTTACAGCCGGCTCTGATTACCCCGAAGCGACGGGCTGAAGGGTGAAAGTGGAGGGTCAATACGCAGCAGCACGATGCTACATATCTTTCATTTGAATTGCAAAATTAGGGTTATTTGGCTTTTACCAGCTTGTCATGATTACAAGTTTGTCATGATGTTTGGGTATGAATTATGCAATTAAGCTTGTAGCTTTTGGACATTACACCAAACTTCAGAGAAACGCCGTAGGAGTGGAATTTCAATATTTCAATCTTGAGAAAACATTTACTTTGCAACATACGACATTTCTTACTGATTTGGGGTAATATCGCCTTTTCTGATTCGCAACCTCCAATACACCAACAATCCAGCCACAGAGTCTTTGATAGTTCGCAAAGGACTTGCCTCCGCCAGAAAAAAAAAAACCTGCCAAATGCCGAGCGATAAGTTCAGCACTTGATGAAAAAAAGCCGTCATGTGTAAATCGTTTCCAACAACTTTCAATATCAGCCCTCCGTCAAATAAGTGCGAAGGGCTGGAGAGAAAAGGCGTGCGAGTGAAAGGAATTACGAAACACCTTCAACATATCAGACTTCCTCCCCGCACCGCATCGCCCCAATAGGACGTATTCCACATCATCGGCAAAATCGGCCCGTTAAACCCTCTATAAATCTTAAGGAAAATGAATCGGGATTCCGCCCGTGTCAGAATGAGTTGTATAACGTCCAAGTGGTTTCCGAAACACTGACTCCATCAACTGCCCAGCTTACGTGAATCGTTTGTCCTTGGGAAGCTAATACTTTCAAGTATTCAAGTGGAAATATTCATTCAATAGGCTGAATCAAAATATTTTGGGTTTTGGGGATTTTCGAGCGACTGATGAATGACACACAAAAGCAATGAAGCAACAGATGTACAACAACCTTCATACCAATTGCAGATCCTAGGCAATGGACCGTGGGGCTGTTACATGTACGTAAAACAGAACCTTTTTGGTTTGTATTTTCAATGGTAATCTGTAGGAATCTACTCAGACAACAACAAAATTTACGTCTCAGAATTAGAAAAGAAAATGAAATCTATGAGAACATAGATCAAACACGCGGTTGGAAATTCGAGATTCTACCACAGGCGTAAGATGTCCAGAACATGACGATGTCTCCAGACCGATCTGGGGGTCTGGTAACTGTCAACTCATCCCTACGGTTCATTCTGACCTTGATCCTCTTCTCAAAATCAAATGGCAGAACTATTGAGTCGCTCCTCTTATGAAGCCATGCCCATAGTCCTTATAATCCCTGCAAGTCCACCAGACGAGATCTCCTTCCATTCATGCAGCGCAAGAAGCCGATGGGCTTCTGCCGCCGCCGAGGCTCTGACCATCAGCAGCAAGGGGGAAAGCCGAGCAGAGTCTCCATCCCATCCGTGGGTGTGCTCCTGATGGTTCCGGTAATTAGAAGACAAGCCAATCTCTGTACTTTACCCCGTTCCTCACACGCACCCCTCTGATCCACCTTCCCCCACCACACCAGCGCCCTATAGAGAACCACAGGTGATACCACTGCCAGTGTACCATCTTGGGTTCCATCCTATCACAGGCTCTTTGAGTGCACATAAGTGCCCTCTTTGCCCATGCACGTACTGCTTTAAGTATAATAACCTCGATTCCAGGTGTGGGTTCCAAGTGAGCTTGCTATCTAGTATTATGCCTAGATATTCAGCCTCTTCTCTCACACTTTCATTTCCCCTGACATCCCCGAGCTCCATGATTCCAGGTTATACGCTTGCTGGAGAAGGGAACAGCCACTGCTTTTTAGGATCCCTCCTCACCACACCACGCTTCGACGACTCCCAGGGCGGCCTGTGCCAGCTCCTCAATCGAACTCTGAAACCTGCCCTGGTTAAGTATGACTAGATCGTCAACATATCCCTGACATTAGTAGTCATTCTGTGTTTGGATGAGGTTGTCCACGACCAGGTCCCACAGCAGAGGTAACAGAGGTTACCCCCCTAGTCGTTGTCACCACTAGCCTTTCCTCAAACATAGACTTCTCCACCTTGCGATGCTGTAGCATGGTCCCCACTCAGTCACACAGGGTTATGTCGACCCCATGTCTGCCAACTGCCCTGACCATGGACCCAAATGAGGAGTTCCTGAACGCCCCTTCCACGTCCAGGAAGAATCCAAGCGCTAATTCCTTGTACTCTCACAAGACTGCTCAAAGTGGAGCGGTCTCTGTACCAGGAACTTATCTTTTACCTACCTATCTACCATAAATTTTTAATGGGCTCAGTGGGGATTTGTTTTTAATTCGTTTTCCTGATTCTACGTATCTTGAATCGTGATCCTACAAATTTTAAGGAGGGTTGACAATTTTGTTTTCTTAGTCGATTTCCTACGCATTTTAGGATCTCATTGTACGGAGACTGATTGATTCCTGAGAATGATTCACAGATGGAAATCCATGTAGTAACTTAATTACTTCTCACGATAAGAAGTTGAGTGACATTTATATTTGGTTAAACCTCGATAGCGATAGCTTCCTTGTATTTCCCTGCGACAACCAAGACAACAATTTTCGGAATTCGGAAGACGAGAAAGTCTTCTACCGGCTCGGCTTCACGCGCGAAATTCAATCATAAAAAGAACCCTTCCAAGGAAAGACCCAAAGGCAACTGAAATTGTCCCAGTTTGCTACAAGATACTCGGAGAAAGAAGAGACGAGCATTTCTTCCGAGAGCAAGAACGGCAGGCGGAAAAGAGACAGGCCTATAAGATGAAATTCGTTTACTTTGTGGCTTTTCCGAAGTTATTTATGTATATGAAGAACGCCAAGTTATGTTAACATAGATAAACTAGAGGGAGCTTTCTCCGCCGAGGGGGCAATATACCTTGGGCCCCGTGACAAGACGAGTGGCGAAATGAAAGTGGCAGAAAGGTATATTTGTGATTCAAGCCGTATCTGTGTTTGCTTCCCTCTTCCCCCTTCTCTTATTGGATTCCGGTATTTCCACCCCCTACACCCCAGACCTTCCTTAGCGTTTACCCTCCATTTCAATAACAGTGGCTCTCTTGCAACCTTCCCCTTATTTCTTCTGGATGGAAGCCCAGTTCGAACCTTTTCCCCGATTTTTTTCCTTTCCCTACCCCGACATATTCCCGAATGTCTGACCCAAAGGCCTCCATCACAATTTTCACCTTTTCTCCCGAGTGTACTGACCTTCTTTTCTCCAAATATATTCGACACCTATATCAATTTTTTCTTTTTCGTGGTCCTATGAACTCTCGCCCTATGCTTTCACGGTATAGAGCTCCAACAAGACCCCCAAGAACCCCTATCCAATAATAATACCGCCCTAACGTCCCTTTGAACAGAGTTGTTCCTTCGGCTACCCGCAGAAGCATAAAAAACACGTTACTCTATATTCCGACCTCCTTCGACAAAAGTTTTACCTCACTCTTTCCATTCTCTCTCCCAAGTCAAGCAGGAACATTCAGAATTCCGAACCACTAAATGACTCGGAATCGAGAACAAAGGTAAGAAATATTCGGGTGTAGACCAAGGAGATACATTATTCACAGTGGCACCAGTCTTGGCAAAGTTTGGTAGGAGTTTACCACCATAGTTATTCCAATGTACTCTTCAAACTATGGGGACCTCAATAGAATTGTCTGAACGCGAACGTGTAAAGAATACGACCATTCTGAAGTACGTGATCGAAGATGGTTTGATCACCAACATCTGCATAATAGGGTAATCATAAGATGTTGGACCTTTGGAAAGAGTTTTACAAACTGAGATCGACTTCATATCATAAGCTGTTATACACGTGGCTTTTCGAACCGGTTTGGGCGTATGGATGCGAACTTGGGGGCTTGGCATGTGCCACCTCAGTGAACAAAATTCAAATCCAGCAAAACAAGATAGTGCGGCTAATTTGTGGCGCTCCTTGGTTTGTAAGGAAAGATATGCTCCACTACGACTTGGGAGTTTGGACGGTGAAGGAGAGGATCAGGAAGTGCTATGGAGTCCTGCAGACAAGAGCCACTGACCATTCAAACCCAGCAATTACGCTCATTGCTGGGTCAACGCCTCATGGTGAGCGAAGGTTACAAACAAGAGTCCTTAGGGACACCGCACCCACTCTGCTGGACTAGGAGTGAGGGACTTCATCCCCCAAACTACCCTGAACAAGCCGTAGCGCCCCATGAAAAACCAGCTATTATTATACTTCACCTTGATCCCCACAACCCGTCCAGGAGGTACAAATTGTGGAATAAATAAGTAATAATAATTTGCTGTTTAATCAAGAATTTTCTGCAGTAAATTCACAGGTTTCAAAACACAATTTTATCGAGCACCTGAGGCCACGTTTCACATCAAAGTACGACCGAGCCTCAGTTTCAGAACACCATCCCCCGACGTAAACGTGTAATATTCATGAGAAGCTAATAGAAATAGTTCACATAAACGATGGAAGGAAGGAAACCCTTCTCGACCCTTCCGCCCTGGAAAATATTTCCTTCCATTTCCAGGGTAAATACGAACTACCAAGATAGCTTACAAAACTGCTGGTCTCGGCCACCTAACTAGGTTACTTAAAATGCATAACGTCAGAACGGCAATGACGGCAAAGGGAGAGCAATTAAAAGGGTCGCTCCTGCGCATACCGCTCTTATAATGCGATAATACTGACCAGATCTAATTTTTTCCATCCTGCTTTGGCCCCCACACGCATACTCAAAATGGGTCTAATATTAAACCAAATTGACCAAATGACTCGTGGGTACTTTAAAATGACGGTGAATGAATTTTGATTGACGATTTTCATTACGGACGAGAGTAATCTTTATTATTATTACGATTTACATCCAAGTTTAACGATTAAATTATGACTCATTCATGAAATTTACCCGTAGGTACTTTATACAATTTTTGTATTTTTACTTGAATCTACCTACTTCTCCACTCATTTTATACCAAGATGCAAGAATACTAACATTCGAAACTACTTTCTTTTTGAAAATACGAAAAGAATCTCAGAACATGAGACTCAATCTCATAAAACCAAAGCGAATGACCGAAGGATAGGTACTATGATTGCTTAGTAGGTACGAGGACTACCTATACGTATAGAAAAGTTGCCGTAATTATTAATTGAAATGTTCCAACTACGAACTACCGTAATTATTTGGATATTGGAGTAGATTTGGATACCCAGTTTGGAGATCATACACCGTATGGACTGATCGGACAGAAGTAATACTTAGTTAGGTCGATCCGCCGTGGAAGACGCTTCAAATGGTAGGCATAACTCATTTTGGCCAAAAGTGACGATGTGGGGTGTTGCCGTGAGACACTCGTAGTACTTCTTGAAGTAAGTCTTCAAACATAAGTCTTATGTTTAAATAGGTATGAAAACTATAGTCAAAAACTCATTGCGGAAAATTGGCATTACTGTTGGGCTCAGGTACTACCTATTCACTCGTAGATACTACACATTTACCGACTTAGTTTTTCAATTTAATGTTTTTTTTTTTTTTGTTACTTTTTTTTTTTCAACCGATACTTAAAAAATATCGATATTTTCTATTGATACTATCGGTTGCAAAAAGTATCGATACTGAGCTATACGATAAATATCGTCATTGATACCTTACTTCCGATACTATCCGAAATATCGATATGTTGCCTATTGATGGCCATCCCTAAATTCAGCAAGTTAAAATTAATTCAAATCAATTCAATTAATTCAATTAATCAGTGTGGATTATTATGATAATAGAGAGTTAAAGTGGCACAAAACCGAAGACGTATCGACAGAACGTACCCCGTGGATATGTCTTTGCTTTAACGTCGACGCATCGCTGTAACGTCCAACTCTCCTAGAAGTAACGTCGAAATTCGCGTCAACCCAATCTCCAGCAGTTCACGAGTTTTGCTCACTTTTCATAATAAGAAACAGCTGTTAGGAATATCACATGTTTTTTGTGATGTAGAAGTTTTTGTTCAGAGTCAGTAATTTTCGTGTGACGAAATGAAGGTATATTTGAATGTTTGTTGGTAGGTACCTGCTCCATTTATAGAAAAATTATTGCCGTCGTAGGTAGGTGGAATTAAAAACCCCAGAATTATATCGGTACAATTTATGTGTAATTAATTCATGATCTCACTCATTTAGTTTCTGCACAAAGAAGATAATAAACCGGTGTGTCAAGAATTTGCAGAGTTTTTCTTCAATAGAGTAGGTACTAATTTAAACATATTATTGGTAGTATTAAGATACACTCTTATCCCAAATAAGTTAAAAAGCCTAGGAAATGCTTCAAATTCGCTGATTGGAAGAAAATAAATTTCCTGTTTGAAAAGGAAAACATAATGCAGTAGGTACCTATGTTTGCTAAAAATATGATCAATTTAATTTAAATTTGCGATATATGTCTCTAACATTCACGTTTTGTTCCACGCTCTCAAAACATTTGTCAAGGAACCTTTAAAAAATTTTAAGAAGGCAAAAGAAGAAATCAAATATCACGAACTTACTAAATACCACCAATTTTCAAAAGAGCGAGCACTTAATTTTGCTGAGTCAACCAAACCTTCTTCCTTGACTAAACATATTGGTCATATGATCGATAAAGAAAAAGTAAAAATGAAACATTCCAAAAATGAAACAGTCTGACAAGTGACACGTTAGTTCAGAAATTGGTTTACGCTCAACACGATGGTGAAGTCTGAATTGCGATGTCTTATTCCGTTCTCAAACTGGAGCACATTGAAGATGATCTTCACGGCCTAATCTGATTGCTGAAAGAGATAATCGCAATTCTGACTTCACCATCGTGGTCAGTGTCGAAAAATCTATAAACTGAGGTGTTACTCGGCAATAAAAGGAGACAAAATTTTGTATAAATCCAGCAAAATCGAGACATTTTACATAAAACCAGTTACTTCTTCTGAAATTCGCTCTTATAGCCTGCTACATGACTGACTATGCAGCATCATCACCGTCCCCTCACAGACCACCACGGTAAGCGAGGGGAGGACAATGGTAGGGGGGAGGTTCGGGGGCACTCACCACTCACCCCTCACAAACACCACGGTAAGCGAGGATAGGACAATGGTAGGGGGGGAGGGTTCGGGGGCACTCACCAACCTTCCCTCAAGGACCCCCATGGTTAGCGAGGGGAGGACAATGATAGGGGGGGTGGTTCAGGGGCACTCACCAACCTTCCCTCAAGGACCCCAATGGTTAGCGAGGGGAGGACAATGGTACGGGGGAGGGTTCGGGGGCACTCACTACCCTCCCCTCACAAACACCCACGGTAAGCGAGGAGAGGACAACGGGGGGGGGGGGGGGCACTCACCCCTCAAGGACCCCCATGGTTAGCAAGGGGAGGACAACGGGTGGGGGGGACTCATCACTCTCCCCTCGGAGACCCCCCCCCCCCCATTTGTTACATTCCTAGATGCGCCACTGTTTATGGGTAATCCCCCCCAACTGGGTAAAACTACCCCCCTCCCCGAGCAACCCCCCTTAGAGTGACCCGATTCTCCCTATCTACAAACTTAACGTTTCGTTTGCCACGACGGTTTTATTGTGTAAATTTGAACTTTTGACATTTTATGTCTTTACTTTGCTACATAAACTCGAAAATGTAACGCGGGAATGTAACGCGGGACATGTAACGGAGTTTCTGATGATTTTCGCTTACAACCGATTCGTTGCTACGGAACTTTATCTTCGCCAGTTATCATCGTACAAAAATCGTTCACCACTCGTTGGATAACTCTCGATTTACCTAACCATATTACGTTAACCACTGCGGAGTGCGTGGCCGACAAGCTGCGGTATGAGCGTGATTGCCTAAATAATTGTTTACACACAGGTGATCATTCTCAATAATATATATTGTCAACACGAATGCAAGCTTCATATAAGTTTCTGATGGGAGGGGGCGCAAAGACATAAAAAGTCCCTCGTGGTTGCGTACTTGTACGAAAGCTGTACCCACCGTTTGTGTTTACGATTTTGTGGTTTCACAAATTTTCGTTTTGTTGGTCTTATTGTTTAGTAGTATTTCATTCATAGCGTTCCAGCGGATACACAGATTTAAAGGCGGATGTTTCACAAACCTTCCCAGATAAATTCTGCGTCAAATGGTACCAGCCGCCACTTTCTAAATTCAGCCATTCTCAATTGAGGATGAGACAAACAAAAAGACAGACAGATTTTTATCTCAATTTCTAAGGATGGGCAATCACATTTAGTCGAGCACCACTCGATTCGGTGTAGGACGTAGAGTGGGATTCGGAAGGTGTCAGGAATGGCGGTTAAATTTGGTTCCGAAATTCCTTATTGAATAACCGTTGAATATTCATTGAATAACCCACGGCACGTTCGGTGCGGAGCGTTTTGGTGATCAAAGCACCAACCAATTGGTTAACTCCTCCTCCAGACAGTGCATGTGTAAGGGGACCTCGTTGGTGTAATTCTGACGCTCGATCTTCATTACTAGAATAGGCACCGCTGTTTTGAGTAAATGGCTCAATTATCCTCGTTCGCGGAAACTCGCATAGTTTTCTCCTTTGATTAAACGTTTGGGTAAACGGGGATGTACGCGGATACACCTCGCTTACAAAAGGGGTTTTGGTTTGTCGTTAGCGTTTGGAAACGGCAGCTCTCTCGCTTGCTAATTATCAAATGCCGGCTCAGTTGGCCTAGTTCGCTCTAGCACCAAAGCCCCAAGACTCCTCCCGTATGGAATAGAGATAGTAAAAGAATGTTTGGGAGCTTCATTAGGTAATTTGCTAGTTTTACCACTGAAATAGTTTCTCTAGACATTCTTGTTCCCGATTGGAAAACTGGCTTCACGGGACTCGAATTAGAATTATCCACTCCTTAGAAATCCTTATGGGTGTTTTTCCAAAAATGTGTATTTTTCAAGGAAAAAAATTTCTGAATTTAAAACGATAAAACTCTACATTTTCTTCCAAATTCGTGCTCTCCTAGAGTTCCTTATTTAACACTGTTAGCAGCAGCACAGGATAGTAAGATCAACTAGGTATCCTTACTATTTTAGAAAATTTTGACCTGCCAGATGAATGAATAATTGTTAATAATCTTTCATTTTGGCGAGGAAAAATTATAATATAATAACGCATGTAAGAAACATTTTATTATAGCAATTTCGTAACATTTTTAAACTTTTAAATGCCATAAGAAAGGCTTAAAGAATACATAACGGCATAAAACATGAAGTTTCTCCTATCTCGATATAGCCTGTTTTAGTGGAGCCATTTATGGACATTGTTAGTCCGCTTTAATCTACAAAATAACAGTCACATTCAAGAAAATTTAACTAATAAGTTTAACCTATAAATAACAACTCAACAACATAATAAACTAACATTCTGGCTCTCAAAAGTCACTGACAGCCAGATGAATGAAAATATTTAACAAATCATCAAATATAGGACAAAGGTACAATACAATAATTAGGCATTTTCAACTCAATGAAGAGTAGTTCTGTGATGCATACAGAAAACACAAGAGGTTTGTTTGAAAACTACAAAAAACAAACAATTGAAGTGACCAGAGGAATGAAAGAATAAAAATACTCACATGATTTTAGAGTTACCTTCACTCATGGACAGCCAATGCAAAAATAGCACTTTGTGATTATATTAAACATTGATGGACAATTTAAAACCTTTAAAAAAAAGCACTGCTTATGTAGTTCTAGTTGCTAACTTGTACAAAAAATAAGAAAAAGTTAAAAAATTGCGTAACAACAGTGAGATATTGACACTGGACAAGAAAATCCACATTCTCGGAGAAAGATCCTTATTATACAGTAGAGCTCTCTTAACCGGCCTTGACTGGACGGACCCAGGGCCGGGTAACTAAAAAGCCGGTTCAAGAAAAGGTAGTAAAAGTGTAACCCCATTTTTTAAAAAAATAGTTTTTTTTTCAAAAATCTAAGAAAACAACAGTGTTTCAAATACAGAATCACAGTTACTGTGATTCTGTATTAGAAACACGAGCGGCAATACCAACAATGGATTCCCAGAAGAGGCCGGTTAAAGCGACGCAGGAGAGCGTCTACTGTACTTCAATGGTTGGTTTTAGACCACAAAGGTCCCCCCATCCACCAAAATCTATTCATGAGTCGATGCAAAATTCTGGTGACATCGAAAAAGCCGATTTTGGACCTCCAGGGACCCATACAGACCCATTTTTTATTTTTTATTTATTTATTTATATTTTTTATATTTTTTAATTGGCATCGAAATTATTCATACAGCTAACACATTTTGAATAATAAAATATACACAGTTACATAATAAAATTAAAATATAGGATCATTTTGTCTAAATCAAAATTAATGTTTTCCTTCACAGGTTTCTATTTATTTTGCATAGAAATGCGTATAAGACTTTGCAGGTGTCCGTATCTCCTATTGCTATGAGATGAGCGATGTTATAAGGTTCGTTCACATTTTTAGCGAATTTGTCGAACATTTCTTGTCTTTTACTAACGTTCACAGGGCAGCTTAACATTATTATGTTTCACTGTCTCGTTTTCTTCTAGGCATAGTTCGCAGTTCGTTTTGCTGTATGCGATGTATATACGATCTTGTGAAGCAATGAACCATCTTGCTTATTCAGTGAATATACAACAGTAACTCGATAGAAAATTCATGTAAACCGTTTGAATCATCCACATCCTCCCTAGCTCCCACGTATCAGTAAATCGAAACCGAGAACTAGACATTGCTTCCAGTATGCATTAATAACATTTCGGGCAAAATTTAGTGGTTTCAATCAACCGTTCATTAATAACGCCGTCGTATTTTAAACTAGTTTCTGTCTAGCTACAGCCGGGAGTTGAACTCGACATAATCGACGGTTGGAGTGAACCAACTCAGTACTCATCAATATGCGCGTCGGAAACGTTCCCCCGATTTGAGGTTTCACTGATTGAAAACGGAGGAAGGTCGACGGTCGCGATTACAATAACGAATTAGATCAGATTCATTTTAATGAGACTTAGGAGGGTCGTAAGAGGAAATTCAACTCGCTGAGTTTCCGCTGATAATCAATTGGTGTTGTTCATAACCACTGAGAAGTGGGTACATGTATGACGACAAAGGGGAATTGTAGGAATAATGTACGATTCTGATCCACTCAATAATTTGCTGGAGTATTGGTTATTTGGTAGAAACTCGAACGAAAATTTGCATCATTCGCATTTCGTTTTGTTCAAATAAAAACTTCATTTTAGTAGAACTTCATCTTAGATAATGAACCATTGGAGTCGCCCAAGAACCCCCCCCCCCCCTCCCATTCTTCCCAAATGTTAGGGTTTACGTTTAAAGATAAGTGGATTCAGAAATCGAATATAACAAAATTTGGTTCACGGGTTCGGACCAACCCCACAATGATCCTTGAAACTTTTCATAACTCTAGGTCAGTGGGAAGGGGTTCAAAACGAATTTTGAAATTACGAAAAATTCACATCTCGGAAAATTCAGATGGAACGGTGTCGTCTTTTTGTAGACATTTAAATTGAGTTTATTTTTCAGAATTTTTCAAGACCAATTCGAGCTTTGTACGACCAGCCGTTCGTTCACAATGAGGGCTCAAAGTTGGAGCAGTTCGAAGGACGTCAACATGAGAGTGAATCGTGAGGCAGCCTGTCGGGTCAATTTTCAAAATGGCTCAGCTGATTCAAACAGCACACGGTTGTATCGAGTTAATTATTAATAATAAGTATTATTGATAACTAGAGGGCGGATTCTTATGCACTAACAAAATCAGAATTAGCCTTTTTTTATCAATGTTTCATTGGTGACAAATAAAAAATGCAAACAAGAACCACTGAAAAAATTAGTACCTATTAAAAATTAAAACAAAATATTTTAAACATATTTTGTTTGAAATTAATAAAAGTTTTATTCATTTCACTCAAAATATCAATTAAAAAATTCTCATGTACCTACCTACTCTCTCAAAGTCGTTCATTTCTTCTTTTTTAAACTAAACCTTGCTTCATTCAAGAAACGTTTCATGGAATGATAGAAAAACACTCGAGTGGGAACTACCATTATTCAATAATTAATTCATAAACCATAATTAATAATAATTTACATTACTTGATAATCATTATCAATAATTAATGAGCGTTCATAGTAATAAATCTATTATTTAGTCATCAAGACAGGAGGGTGATCTGTAAAAAGAAGATAATAAACCGTTGTGTCAAGAATTTGCAGAGTTTTTCTGAACGCGGTTACTAGGTACTCGTACATACTTTGGAGATTGACTTTTTTTGGTTTATTATTTTCAAATTGAGGTAGTATCTATAAGTTCATATTGTGTTGCATTGTCTCTGCTTCTTGAAATTGATTACATTAAGGACTACCTGGAAAATTTCAAGAGCCTAATGAAGTGCCATCCAAAATGTTCTGATTTGAAGGTTCCTTTTGGTTTATTACAATTTTGCTGTCAAAATCTCTTCTCAGTTTTTAGTCACATGAAAGTGTGGTTTTTCATAGCTAATTACAATGCAATTTACTAGAACGTTTTGAGCTGTTCCGGCAAGAAAAGCGACACATTGACAAAATTTGCCTTTTTGCCGAATAATCACTTCCAAATGACACTAACGAAACAATATCAATAGAATATATTTTTCAAAATAGGTTATTCCATACAACCAGTTGGAATGGCTATCCCAAGTAGATTCACATGGACGTACCTAATGATCATTGGCCAGTGGCGAGTCCAAGGGGGATGAAAAATACATTAGATATAATGAATTGCATTTAGGAAGAAATGTCTGACCGAAATCGATTTTTCAAATGTGAAATATATGGAGCTTTAACTGAGTTTTAACGTTACAGAAGATTAATTAATAATGGCATCAGTCTTGATATCTTGATCATTCGTATTATCATAGTTGTGTTGTGTGATACGTGCTGTCATCTTCGGCATGACTAAATGGTCTGGCTTTACTGCACGTCCACCAGGATATTTCCAGCATAATGAAGGCTGAAGAAGTCTTGGACGTTTACATTCAAAAGCACGAGATAAAAATTATGTCTGAAGTTCCTGTGAAGAATGTACATGTAAAATATTATCTACTTTTTAATTCATAATAATTCCTGTATTGATAAAAAAAAACCTGGGGAAATCTTAAGGATTACAAGTACAACTCCAGGCAACAAAGAATTACTGTGGGCATCAAATTTTACTAGACTGAAATTTGAGACCAAGAATAAATAGCAGACCCCGGTAGTGCCCCCCCCCCCCCTCGCCCTCCAAATGTGAATCCTGGATCCACCCCTGGTGTTGGCATCTGGAATTCTGAACAAAATTCAGCCCTTTGAGGAAAACTGGAGAATTCATGAAGTAGGTAATCACACAAACTGAAGACACCTTGTGTAAAATAGCATTCAGTTTAGTTTAAGACTGAAATAATATTTCAGAACAAATGACAGAACAAATTGAAGAACAAATTTTTGACTGAAATAATAATATATTATATTTCAAAACATATTGCAACTAACAACTACGATGCTGACAACCAGTCAACCAAACTGTAGTGACTCTACATCTTTGCCCCCTCTACCTCCTCCATCGGCTGCCCGCAGCTGATCAGCATGTTTTCTTTCTTCTTTCCCGTCCACCAGAACTTGATAGGACAAGTCCCCAGTACGGCGTGTTACCCGACCTTTTGAGTACCCAGCTGACGTCTTGTTCAGTACCCATACTTCCTGTCCCTCTTTGAGTGGACAATTCCCTCCACTTGGTTCCCTTGTCCCGATTTAGTTTCTGGTTCATCAGAGCCTCTTCCACATACCGCCAGACTGAAGGCTTCAAGAGATCAAACTGTGTGCAAATCCGATGCTGAAGCAGTAGCTCTGATGGGGAACGTTTCGTCGTGCTGTGTGGGGTGACCCGATAGGCTATCAAAAACCTTCTGACCTTCTCCAGTATCGAACCTCCCTGTCTGGATGCTTTTACTCGGCTCTTGAACGTTCGCACCGCCCGTATAAATTATAAATTGTATCACGCGGAACTAGATCTGAGGGAGTTTCATGAAAGGCGGGAACGCAAGAGACGAGTGGGAAATGTTTCTACCGCTCGCCGCATCGAGCGCTGCCATCGTCGGGATAGGTTAGCCTTTCAGACGCTACTACCTTCCCAGTCGCGAACCCCTTGTTATTGTTTACATTTAGCGATCGATTCTTTCGCGAATTTTCAAACTGTTCTGTTCATTTCGGGAGTTTTCGTCCGAAACGAAGTGTTCGCGAAGTCAGTTTTCAAGTGAAGTGATCCGTCGGGTGCGTTCGACCTGAAAGCACTCCAGGGAACTCGGAGTGTGAAGTGGCAACTTGTTTGGCTTCCACCTAGTTATAGTGCAGGTATGTTGATGTTTCGCTTTGAAAAAGAGCGATTTCTTCAAACTCGAACATCTCTCAACGTATATGATGTGAGAGGAACTAGTTTCATCGAGCTGGATAACCGAGCGCAGTTGAAAATGTAAGGTTGACGAGTGTACGTTTCGTTCTCCCCGCACTCCATCCTCCCTCAGGTTTGGTTATATTCGTCGGTCGGGCACGTTTTATGGGTTAAAATGCTCGGACTCCCCGCGGAATTCCTGCAGATGGATTTGAAGCTCGATCAACACGCGGATGTGAACGTAATCACTTGTCTGACGGTCAAAACCAACGTGTGTGAGCGGTGTCAGCATTTTTACGAGGAAAACGGGTATCTCTCGCACACATTCCCGTGCGTTGAGTGTATAAAACTTGAAGGAAATTGCAATAATGAGACTCAGAAAACAATTTGCTCAGTCTGCTCGTTGGAGGAATGTGTATGCCAGATGGTGTATCAGTGTGCATACTGCTCTGAAGCTTTTGCAACAACATTACTGCTTCAAAAACACACTTTCATTCACTGTACAGAAGTTGAGACTGACGTATTGAGCGTGCCTGATACCAGTAGTGGTGTAAGTGAAATCACTCCAGTGAAACCTCAGATTATTCTAAAAGCAAATAACGAGTGTCAGTTGTGCCATGGCGAGTTCGAAATGTTTGATTCATCCAAGCACATCTGCTCTGCTAAGTTCATATGTCACTTGTGCGGAGCCGGATTGAGTTCATCGTACAACCTGAGGGTTCACCTAATGAAACACTCCGGCGATCTTCCTCATAAATGCAATGTGTGCTCAAAATCATTCAGTAAACCGAGCGAGCTAACTCGGCATTTGGCCGCCCACTCTGGTATTAAGCCGAAGCCTCGCCCTGGAGTAAAGTCGTACCCTTGTGATGTCTGTTCCAAGGAATTCACACGGCCTGCTGACCTCAGGCGACACTCGCTTACACACAGCGGAACACGCCCATTCGCTTGTACGGTATGTGGGTTAGCATTCAGTGACACATCCAACCTCAAGAAACATATTAGTACCCATACCAGAAATGGAAAATCATTCAAAGAGGAGGTAAATAATCTTTCGGAAGTCAAGACCTACCATTGTTCTTACTGCAATAAAATGTTCTCTCGACCTTCAGAATTGAAGAGGCATTTTACGACGCATACTAAAACCAGGCCGTTCCCTTGTGATTTTTGTGGTTTGGCTTTCGGCGACACGTCGAATTTGAAGAAACACGTACAGGGTCATGCCAAAATGGGACTTAGAGACTGTATTTCATGCCAGGCGAGTTTTGATTCGTTTGAAGAGCTTGAATCTCACGTCGCCAACCATCCAACTAGACAGAAAGACGAGGCTGCGAACTGCGTCAAATGCGATATTTGCGGCAAAGCCTTCTCATCTGAATTGTACTTGTCAGGCCACCGAGCCGGTCACACGGAGTCCCGCCCTTTCCCGTGTCACGAATGCCCCAAAACCTTCAAGTCCGGATCCCACCTGAAAAATCACATGCTGACCCATTCGGGCGCCAGGTGCCAGGTCTGCCCTGTATGCGGCAAAGCCTTCTTGACCAAGTCGAGTCTCAGGAGACACGAAAGCATCCACTCCCGGACATCTGAAAGGTTCATCCATCAACTCCTGAGCCCCGGGGACGGTGAAACGATACCTCAGCAGGTACCGAATCATAAGTCATCCGAAACGTCGACTTGGGAGGATTTCTGCGAATTGAAACCTCCTCCAACTCACTCGACTCATTCCCACGTTATGCTCACCGAGATGTCACCTTCTGCTTCACGTCTGAATGTAGGTTGAAAACCTCACTCCCAAGAAATTACTCAATTAAGTTGCTCTGATTGGATAGACTACTTAGTCCACCATTTCGACAAAAACAGTGCCAGATTTATTTCTCATTTAGGTATATTTTTAATTTTAAATGTATAATTATAGAGATATGCTCTACATCATACAATCTTTACGTTCCTACTTTTTTACTACGTCAAACATGAAACATCTTGATATTGAGTCGACTTTTAAATACATTTAAAAAATCTCATCTAGTTTTCTTTGTGCAGCACACTGACTCGAATGAGTAAATCCAATAATCCTAAAATTTTGCATTAGAACCAGTTCGCCAAAAAGTAAATATACTGTTACAGGTATGGCCTGCATAATACAATTAATCAAGTTAATCGAGGGTGAAGTGGCAACAAGACCTACCTCAAATGGGGCTGGTCAACATGGCCTACTTGAGATAGGGCTGGTCAACATGGCCTACCTCAAATGGTGCTGTACAACATGACTATTTGAGTTAGGCCATGTTATTCTGTACTATTTGAGTTAGGCCATGTTGACCAGCCCTATCTCAGGTAGGTTGTGTTGTTCAGCCCCATTTGAGGTAGGCCTTGTTGCCACTTCACCCTCGAAATATAAAATGACAAATGTTCCTCTTACTTAATTAAAACTATAGAACGTAAATCAACCTAAAAATGGAAGAAACTCCGAAAATTAATTTTGTTCAAATTCCTTGTTTTTCTCCTATCATTTTGGGAAAGTTCAATTTAATTTATATCAATGTTGTGATTTGTTTTTTTTTTTTTTTTTTTTTGCTACTTATTATACTTACGAGCAATTTTACTTTACATCACACCCTGAGAAACTTATGTTACTCATCTTGAACTATTTTTATCAATCTAAAGAAATGTACCAGTTAAATTGTGGATATCTTCATCTCGAATTTTCAGGAATTGTAGGCTTTGGAAAGAAAATAAGTTAAAGATGAAATATTCAATGGCACTAAAAGTGAACACTTGGTTAAAACAACCCCAAATGCGTTGATAACACGTAGCTTTTGTTTTACGAGTACCTGGCGAAGTTATGGTTGTTGGTTTACGGTTGATATAGATCTTCAATTTTCATCCTTGGTTTAATTCCTTCTATTCAAAAAGATACTTGCATGTTATACAATTTTTGCATTTCATCCAGCAATCGTTTGAGGTTTCCGAAGTAGGCTTTTAAACCTACCTATCTCTGAATAATGGTACGTGTCAAAATTGTTGAATCTATATTCAAAGTTTCTCTCTAAACGGTTTTGAACTGATTTTTTTTCTCAATTGTGTTCTCTCTAGAAGTGCTCATGTGTTTATTTAAATATTAGTTAGATAGGTACTATTTTAGTATGTCTTTTTAGAATGATGAAGCCATTTTTATACATCGACGTACAATATATAGCCACTACGTACTTGTATTTTTATAATGCCATTGTTGGTAGTTAGTAATTGGTCATATTGACTGCTACCTGAATAGGGAAGAAAACTTGGTAATTTTTAATGTGTTTATGGTGTATAATATGCGTTGTAAGTTGCAAAATATTTATATGGCATGCTCAAATTGAATCAATTTTACAATAAGTAATAACTAATAAATAATTAAACCGTGTATTTATCGGAGTATACGTACATGATTTTACTCCAACACTGCCGTTTGAAACAAAAACGCCTTATCCCCAATGTTGACAAAAATGAGATTTTTACGTACCTACTATTCTTGATATGCTCTTTTTTCCAAATTTTGAAATTTCATTTAGAAGTGGAGGTAATTCCGACCTTCGAAAGCGAAAAATCCTTGAATTTGAAGGTAAAACGCCTCATCTAACTGTTTGTTTCAAGGCGAAACGCCTTTAAGTACTCTGTTCAAAAACGCCTCAAACTAATGTTGATTCGTGAATATTTTTGGTGGTGGAACGCTTCAACTCAGCGAAAATCGGGATACGGCGTTTTACCTTCAAAACTTTACTTTTTTTGGCTCCAGATTTAGGATCAGACGAATCTTCGAAAAAAATGTACGTACTATATTAAATATACATTTTATACGTATATAAATTTTATCATGTACGTATACTCCGAATATTTCACGGTGTTCTAATCAATATTGTGTGGATTACGAACAATATGACATTGTGTTAAGAGTGAATGCTAGTACTGCCATGTTGGTTCGCGTTTTCAAACTTTCGGTGATTTTTATATATCAACAGTAATAAAGTATGTGAAAGTAATAATACTGATTAGTAGATAGTAAACGTCGTGTGCAAATCTAGCTGTAGTATTGTTTTTATTAAGGGTTTTTTGGTTTCACATCACTGCTCAATATTTTATCGACTTTGAAGTAGATCTACATTTTCGTACGGTTCGGGTGTGCCATGTCCAGTTTTTGTCATTTTGAAGTGAACGTGAGAATGCATAGAGCCCAGAAAACACTCGAAATCTGTATTGTATTGTCCAACACGACGCCAATCTACTTTTTTTGGCCATTTTCGTTTTTATGAACTTTTGGGTACCCTGAGTTGGTCACTCCATGCCAGAGCCGACATACGTGAGTTTTTGAAAATTAAGAAATTGGTTTCGCGTATGCAGTAATAGTGCACTAAAACGAAAATGACCAAAAAAAATCATTTTGGCGTCATGGTAACGATATCATGATGACTTCCTGAAGCTCTGGACGCTTCGGTGGTTTGACGTCAGTTAAAAAGGGGTTTTGAGGATTTCGAAAATACTCCTTAAGGCGATCGATCTTCTCTGTATTCCAAATCGCACATCATGGTTATCTGCAACAATCGTTTAATATTTAGAGGATGGTCATTTCGAGTGGGAAATCGCTATTCTTTTCAGCGTTATATTCCACTCAACTCTTTGCTTTCTCATTGAGTTGGTAATGATTTCATTGAATAAAATATCATTCATTGGTTGGAGTCATTTTAGAACACATTCTGGTTTTTGGTTGTTCCTACTATTTAGACAGGTACTTCGAAAATATCTGCACTGATCAACAATTTCTCAATTAGCATTATGTTATTAAGTGTCATTACGGTTAATATTAACTTATGTTAACTTCGATTAAGTTTGTGTGTCAAATCAAGTAGTGTAATACATGTTGCCGAAGATATGTGATCCTAGACTGTACTTTTTATATGCCCAACATTGATGATTAAAATGTTGTTCTTTAATTCTTCTCGTTCTTTTTCCCTTTAATTAACTTCAGTAAATTGAGTAATTTTGTACTGTATTCAAACTGCCTTCTTCAACTCACTTAGTGTTATCAGTGACGTATACAGAATTTCGATTGATGGTGGGGTTGTGTGTCCACATTAATGGCCCACCGCGTAAGGTATGGGTTCATCCAGAGAGGCATGAAAAAAAAACAGTGGGGGGGGGAGCTCACAAGTACTGTACCCGTTTCGAAATCTCCCTATGGCGCCATTGCGAGAAGATCTTTTGCCACATTATACAAGCTCAATTTTTTTTAAACATCTTCCTTCAGTGGTTGACACAAATCTTTGAAAGCTATTACACTGAAGGAGGCTTTTTAAACAATTTTAACTTGTATAATATGGTAAACAACCTTCTTGCTTAGTGGTTAGGACAACTCTTTAAGGCGGGCGGGAAAAGTGGATATCATAACTTTTTCCGGCCGCTGCAGATTGATATTAGCGAGGCTTTTTACACGGAGTGTTTGTTGGGGATATCACATCTTGTTGTTGTTGGAGTTAAAAAGACCTGCACTACAGAACTGTCTCACAAGGATGACATTTATAAAATAATTAACATGACCATGTGCCAATTGAAATATTTAGGTATGTACTCAAACTTTTAGACACATTGTTTCAGTTATTCCCAGGCTGTGGACCCATTGAAGTGGCCAAAATTAGGCTAAAATGTCTGTTTTTCGATTCTAAAAGTGAGTTGAGATAACGAGTTAAATCTTATAAAAGACACTGTTGAGAGCCAAAATGAGCCTAATTTCAGTTTTTGCTACCAACAATTTTCTGGGGTTGATATACTTAATGGGTTAAATCTATCAAATGGCACTGGTTCATGTTATAAAAAAGGTCTGTGCAAAATTTCAAGTCGATTGGTCCTGTTACCCGTCAAAGTGGCCAAAATTAGGTAAAATTTCGGTTTTTTGTTTCTACAATTGTGCTGAGATAATGGGTGAAATCTTTTAAATGACTGGTCTCAAGCTGAAACGAAGCTCTGTGCGAAATTTCAAGGCGATCGGTGAAGGTGGAGAGGCTGTACCTTTGCCTGGCTGAATAAGGAGAAGAAGAACAAGGTAAGGGCGACAATCAGGGTTTTTGAAGTTATATAACTCGGTTCCCTTTAGACCTAGCGACTTGAAACTTTCAGGGCTGTCTGTTATCCAAACCAAGAAGACCCACACCAATATTCTCGTCAACCGGTCAAAAAGGAGACGAGATATGGGATAGCTCCTGAAAACATAAGCTTGGTACCGTTCGTTTTTCACAACTTGTTTGCTTGTTACCGCGTTCCTAGATTTGCTAATGACATCCC
This sequence comes from Stenodema calcarata, assembly GCA_963920205.1. NCBI lineage: Eukaryota > Metazoa > Arthropoda > Insecta > Hemiptera > Miridae > Stenodema > Stenodema calcarata. Next base: position 5,612,614 of record OY986058.1, read on the forward strand.
ATCATCATCATTTGCTCATCATTGATCCCATCATCATCATTTGCTCATAATTGATCATCATCATGATTTGTGATAATTTTGCTGATTACGAGGCCAATTCGAAGAGGAAAACACCCTGAGTAATTGGAAATCATGAAATGAAATTAGCACCACGAGGACTCAGTTGATCTTGACGTAAAAGGACGTTGAATTCGAGCATCCCAGTGTTACCCAGCAGTTATTCCGGAACTGCCGTTGTAACGGACTTTCATCGCCCTCAAACGGTGGGTCAAAATGATCTTTGTAGATGTGCCAATAAATGGTGAAGATAATGCAAACTAGTCTACGAACCCCGACATTAACCTGCCTCGACTACCACTCGCATCTCCAAGACTTGCTGAGGAGCAACATGGAAAATGCAAGTTGAGTTATTTTTGACATTTTATGTCTTTACTCTGGCACATAACTCGAAAAACGTTACACAAAAGCGTTACACGAAATCGTCACGAAAATTTCTGATGATTTTCGCTTACAACCGATTCGGTGCTACGGAACTTTATCTTCGCCAGTTATCATCGTACAAAAATCGTTCACCACTCGTTGGATAGCTCTCGATTTACCTAACCATATTACGTTAACCACTGCGGAGTGCGTGGCCGACAAGCTGCGGTATGAGCGTGATTATTTAAATAATTATTTACACACAGGTGATCATTCTCAATAATTTATATTGTCAGCACGAATGCAAGCTTCATAATTTATGATGAACCCTACAATTAAGTATAACAACTACGCTACTGGGGTAGGTGATGTAGCATTGTTAGAAGGTTCTTGATGGAGTTGACATTTTCATGTCTTTGCTTTGGCACATAAACTGAAACGGGAAAAATTTGTTTCCTTGATTCACCCTTTCCCTCAGATCACGTCAGAACACAAGCGACAGGCGGGCCACAACGTCAGAGCCTATGACGCACGAGCGTATGACGTCAGACAGCTGGCCGGAGGTCAACTAGTACGTCACCGCCTATGACGTCAGACAGCTGGCCGGAGCCCAACTATTACGTCAGAGCCTATGACGCACGAGCCTATGACGTTAGACGGCTGGCCGGAGGCCTACTAGTACGTCAGAGCCTATGACGCACGATCGTATGACGTCAGATAGCTGGCAGGAGGTCAACTAGTACGTCACAGCATATGACGTCAGAGGGCTGGCTGGCTAGGTGATCGGGTTTTAATAAGCCTCTGGAATTCCGCGCCTTCATTTTGCATTCATTTACATCTTCACGTTGAAAAATCCTTCATCTTGTCCCTAATTTTATTTTAACACGCCACGCTATTATTAAATTGTGGAAATCAAACTTGTGCAGACTATTCAATTCATCGTTTGAAAGTTTCAAATTGAAACCCACGGATATTCCTGACAATTCTACCTTCACATAGGTACCTAATTGTGTGATGTCTGCAGTAGCCATCATACCAACAAGAGTCTTTTTGGTGTCTTGGACTGTTATTTCAGTAAACCATCCAGATGGTGGAAATTCAGTCACTTCGCTCTCGCTTCAGCCAAACAAAATTTGGCATATTTAAATATTTAATACTGTTCAACTTCATCCCTGTTGTCGGAAATACCTCAAAAAAAATTCACAACATTCAAGTTCATTTAAACTGGGCTATTGAAACCCATTTAATACCTATTGTATTAAATGTTTTATGTATTTATGTGACAGTTTGCTGTATAAGAAGGAAATATGAAATGTGATTCTGGTCAATCTACAGACTGATGGAATTACGGCATTATTCATGTAGGTTAACTTTCACAGTATCGCAAGGATTTAGGCCCTAATACAGGCAATAGCACCTAACCCATTTCAGCGAATTTTCGAAGAAAAGGATGCTATTGTTCTCTGTCCAAAAATTGTTAAAACTCGAATTTCTGAAAACTGTTTATACCAAAATCTGTTTCAGACCATCCTGACTTCACTGCCCAAAGACACTAAAAATCTATAAACTGAGGTGTAACTCGGCAAAAAATGGAGACAAAATTTGTTATAAAACCAGTAAAATGGAGACATTTTACATAAAACCAGTTATTTCTTCTAAAATTCGCCCTTGTAGCCATGCTGCATGAATGTGGATTTTTCGTTTTACCATCTTAGATACTTAAAGAACCATTGAAATCCACCAATGGGAAAAATAATTCAAACCCCCCCCCCCCCCCCCCCACTCAAAATTTGAGGGTTTACGTTTCAAGACACGTCGATTCAGAAAATCGAATCTTAGAACAATGCTAACTGGGCAAAGTGCCGCGGATGGACGGTTTTTTAATAAATTATCTAATTTAATTCAACTCGTACCTTGGAACGTAAACCCTCCCATTTTTAAACCAAAACAGCGGTCTATACAGATGGGTGATCAGTACAGAAGATTAGGTAGGTACACTGCAGAGTTAGAGTGGTTATCTTTTTGAGCTGACTGCTTTGTTGTGCCCTAGGCTGCTTCCACCAAAATTAGAATTAAAATGATTTACGAATTATTTTGTAAGTACAATCATTTGTTTTCTTTTTTACCATTCACAAAAAAACAATCAGAGTTAGTTCCTTTAGGTTTCACTACAATCACTCAAGTTTTTCCTCGAACTACACTCAACGAGTTCACTCAGAGAGACTCATTATGTTTTTAGGGAAGGCTTGTGGTGATGGTGGGAGGAGGAGAAGTGAAAATCTCGTGTAGGCACATCATTACCGAAGCAAAGGCTCAGACTTCTACCTCAAATCGACCCACCTCCGGTTCTAATCCTTTTCCAACTTCAAGTTCAGACTCCTCGGAAGCCGGAAGGAAACTTCATAAAATAAAAGGCAGAAATCCTTTGGTGAGCTTAATAAAGTAGCAGGTTTCCAAGAAAGAAAGTTGGACTAGGAAGGCAATGGCAAGTTGAAACCGGTTTAGATAAAGATTTTCTAAAACAGGGGAAAATCTCCTTTGGAGGGAAGCGGCCTGCCAAGGACAAGTTGATGTATGACTTAATTTACCTTCAGTATCAAGTTGAAACTTTTCCTCTTTGATTAATGTTGACAGGAGCTATCAGGTTGAGGATGGGTGAAGAACATCAAAAGGTCGTTATCTAGGCGCTTGGGGAGGAACTGATAGGTCCCGTTCTGCCGTTACCAGTGTCGATAAGATGTTCTGGTTATTGCTCCGGGAGATTATCCTGAAATGATGGTGAATAATAGCTCAGCGGAGGAGGGGGGGGGATATCGAGTTGTCAAGAAAATGTCGCTATTGACGCACTATAATAGAATAATATAGACTGAACGTTGAACAATTGGTCAGTGGGGATTATATACCTAGGTTCTGGGAGGACAATGGGTGCTACGAGTATAACCGTTTGAAACTGTTTTAAACAGTTTAGAACGATCTGAAGTATACGAGTTACCAGTACTAGTACCTAATTCTGCTTACATACCTTTCTTAAAACAATGTCCTTCAAGTACCTACATGGCATGAACATGAGCAATGACGATTACGGTTACGGAGGGTCGGTGAGGGTCAGTGGAAAAATGTTGTGTTATTTCGATTGAATAATACTGAAAAGTTGGTACCTAGTACCTACATATACTGATAAGTATTCCATTCAAAATTTGAAGAAGGAAAAAAGAAGTGTAGGTACCTAATGTCTAATCGTATTGCGAAGGTATTGGAGAGAAGGGCGACTATAATGGTGTTACTGTTTATCTGGGGTTTATCTGTTTATCAAAGAGGAAGAGAACACATGTTAAGAGGAACAGAAATAAATTTTATTTTCCAACTTTCTACGAACGATTACAAAAAAAATTGATCGGTTAGGGCTGGCTATTTTTCAATTTTCAGAATTAGTCGGTAGCCCAATCTCATTCCCTCGAAAATTGAAAGTGGGTGAAATCTCAAATAAGCTTGATAAAACTTGAGGGATTTACACAAATGTATCAACTAATCACTCTGAAACAGATCTACGTGGAAAACATAACCTAAAACTTGATGTTTGAGTTTGACGTCTCTCAGTTCACTTTTTGTTTCCTGCACTGGCGCTTAAGGTGGCAGAAATTGGAACCATCTGTCAGCTGTATGCAACTTGCATACAAGGGCTGACAGTGCCACGGGCCCGTCCCATTCCACTACTTACAATATTTCAGGCGAAATGTAGATTGTACAATTCAAAAACGTCCGAAATTTTCTGAATAGCAGTGAAAATTTATTTCTTAAAATAAAAAATAGTTGGGAAATCTATCATAAGCAGTTGGGAAGGTTTCTCCCCCCCCCCCCCCCCACAGGAATTTTACTAAGCAAAGCAACAGAGTATGACATCACTTTTCCAACATCAAACCGGTAGGTAAGCCTTCCATTTCAGTGCCAACAATGGAGTAGATCTCACGGTTAATATATGCTGATTGAATACTATCAAACACGGTCTATTTCAGTTGAGTTTGATCACCAAACACTGATTGGGAAATCCCTTCCAAAGTTAGCACCCCAAAACGCGGAACGACGAGCAAACAATCGGTCAAGGTCGTAATTATCGGTCGGAATCAGGACAGAGGGAAACCTTCCGTTGACACGAAACAGGAGGTGATAATGAGAAATGTCTCCTGCGTGATGATGAATCGTCCACTCGCTGTTGGGGTAGGTACGAGTATATCAGGTTGGAGGAGGTAACAGTGAGGTTTGGGGGCAGGTGATGAGAGGCCCTGGGTTCCTAATTGTTCACGGGTCTACCCCCTCCATTAGGAAGAGACGTCCGTCCGATCCATTTCTAGTCTCCCTCCGTCATTCCTTCTCACCTTAATCGCGGGGAAAGGATGACAAGGAAATTATCCTTCTGACAAAGGACCATTTCATTAATGTGTCCCTCTCGTTTCCTCATTGTTGTTAGCTTAATTTGGATGTCACCGGCGTGGAAAAGCCAATCGAGTTCTTCTAGATTCAGGCGTACCTACTGATACCAAAGGATTTGATCGTCTGAAGCTTCTCATTGCCTCTCAGTTCCTGTCAAATACGGCTTTCATTCAAACTCGAACAACTCTTTCTACAAATCGAATCTGCCTGCGAATGACTAGAAATGTTCAACCTAAAATTTCGAATTTCCACCAACCCTGTTATTGGAACCTACAGGGATTCTCTTCCACAGTACCAAATTGGTTTGATCAGTATGTTGTATGTTAGAAGCTTGATTTTTATATTGATCCGCTTGCTCGCGAGGAGCGGTTTAAGCTGACCAATCCTGTGGCGCATTCTTGTAGCTATGTCATCAACATGATTTTTCCATGGTCTTCTGGATCGAACACCAAATACATAGGATCCAAGTTCAACAAAACCATGTTATACGTCTTATCACAGGCACAGAAACGAGGAACTTCACAAAGAACTTGAAGTCCCTACAGTTCATGATAGCTTGATTGCCGCATACTTACTACATCTCCACTTAAATCCGAAGGACTTCAGGCATCAATTCTACAACTAATTTGCAACAAAAAGTGTCTTTGAGGCTTTTCTTTAAATTCACTCTCTGTGCCACTTTTTCCACATTTAAGATTTTTTTTTCGTGACACTCACGAAAAATTAAGTCATTAAAATGGCCATAACTCGGAAAATCGCGTTTTGGTCTCGTTTTGTGCAACGGTATAATCCTACATTCGAATTTATTTGACGGATTAAGGACGTTATGGCCATTTTAATGACGCCATTTCGAATTTTCCTAAAAATCTTAAAAATGGCATTTACAGTGGATTTAAAAAAAATCCCTTGGAGAAACTTTTTGTTGCAAATTAGTTGTAGAATTGATCACCGAAGTACTTTCGGTGTATTACCATAGTAGGTACAAATAACATAGACAACACAGAAATACAACTATTTACTGAGGTAACAGGAAGTCATTATTCAGCGTCTTTGAAATTTCATGTCCGCGTGTTGGACAGCGTGCGTGAGCGGTTGTCAAGCCTTTAGCAAGCTGGTGGCTTCACACAACCAACCCTGCACTGAAAATAATACCTCGTTCTTTGTAACATGTAAGATGAATACGAGACAGTGAAGAAGTTACAACATTTTTGATATTGCTGCCTGTGAAATGGCTGTTAAGGTTGAATTTAGCATTGAATCAGTTGAGATACTGTGCTCAAAACCTGTGATGGATCGATGAATGCACATGCCTGGTGGGTGTCACTGTTTGTTAATTACTCTCAGGATTTGAATCAGTGGTAAATGTTGTATTGGTGTCAATATTTGAACCACTATGCCGTTTCGAGAGCGAAGCTACTGTCCAGGGGCGGATGGAGACTTTGAATGGCGATGGGGGGGGGGGGGGGATGAGGTAAATAACTTGTACGAGTAGTCCAGTCAATGGGGAGCAAAAAAGATCTTTGCCCTATAAAAGGTCGTGTTGTTCTGATTTTGGATTTTCGACCAGGGGGGGGGGGGATATTTGAACATTTCAGAGTCTCTCTGACTTCTAAATGTTTTGAACTTACAAACTTAGAGGTACTATTATGAGGTGTGTAGTTATGGTAGAAGCACAGATTTCCACCAGAATAAGTCTAATTGTTGGCGAAAATTTTAGGTGTATAGGCTTGGATAGGGTTACCTACCAGACTGAAACTTTCAAAACCAGGACATTTAGCTTGGAAAAAGGACAAATCAAGGACGCTTATTTAAGAAAAAGGACCTAAGAAAAGGACTATTTTTCACATTACATCAAGTGAATTTATTGGTAACTTATTAAGAACAGGATAATGGTCCCAAAATCACATTAAACGTCTAGAAAATAACGACAACAAATAAGGAACTATATAGGTAGTTCCTTCTTCACTATTGAACGACAAGAACTAAGGAACATTGAGCAAAAACAGAAAGATTGGCATCGTAAAGAAGTAATGCCATTTTCATGGTTCCCCGCTATCAGTTTGCTCCTGAATCCCCACTGCTGGTGTGGTTGTCGTGTTATACGTGCTTGTCCTAGCCTAGGTGGGTGGGTACTTTGTTTTTCGAAGATTTTCTAAAAAATAATAATAAAATGAGAAAAAAGGCAAAATGAAAAAAAGGACATTTTGTAGATTTTCGAAAAAATACAAGGACGCCAGGACTCATTGATAAAAAAGGACATATCCTTTCAAAAAAGGACGTCTGGTAACCCAAGTCAACTTTGGAACCTACGAGTAGGTATTATCTTCAATCACTTCAGGTTACCATTTGAACACAATAAAACCAAAAGTAACCCTCGGGAAGGACTACACCGATTAATTTCCAAGCCAATTTTACGCCTTACTCCGATCCCTCGCCCGAGTGTACCTACTAAAACTCTAAAACCCTTCGTTTCGAGGCAATAAAATTAACGGGCGTCATGCCCTGAAGGCACCGGCTCGTTTCAAGGAGCAATTCCAAGGACGGTCGGAAGGGAGATAATTCGAAGAATAATTCCCGCTCAACGTCCGTGGCAGTAAACAAGAAGAGCTAAGATTAATCCGTACCCTCAAACAACAGCGATAGCCTTCGGAGATCCCGACCGTTCCCAGAAAATTTAATTCCCCTTTACATTTACAATGATTCCCGACGGTATCGGAATTCATCTGTTCTCGTTCTAATCATTATTAGCTTAATCAAGAAATTCCTAACCCGGAGTGTAATTGACTGTTACAGGTACGATATTTGATTCCTGTTAACTTTATTTCCCGTTCATATTTTTCCTCTCAATTCCGGGAGACTTTGGTAGTGTGTGTGTGGAGCAGCGAGAATCCCTTAAAATTAAATCCCCCGTTAATTTAATCCAAACCCGTCGTTAGTGAGCGGTCGGTGGTTCGGGCCACTTTCACACTGGAGACACTCGTGGCAGCCACGCAAGGAGGGTGCGTGTTTACATTCAATAGTGTAGAATTGATATGTGATCACCTACAAAACCTTTCCATTACAATCACGTGTCATTTAACTATCGCAATGAACAACTAAAAAAGAATTTATTACTGACGAAATTCGTTAAACGATTCAATTTATTCAATACACTGGATAGTGAGCTGCAGTAGTTTTCACATCATACCCAGTGTTGTAGGCAGTGGGTCACAAAATTCATATTTGGCTCGTCGATGCCTCAACAAGCTTGGATTACCTTCGAAACGGGTCCTAAGAAAAATCCCTTGCTTAGGAAATGTCCGAAGTATTAAGGGATCAGTTTCTGTCAAGATACATCCTAGGAATGCATATAAGCCTGAATTCCTGACCAAAGCACTGTTATGAGCCAAATTACTTGTGAACGGCCCAATTTCAGGATTCCCTGTGAAATGTGGGAGCCCTTCAGTAAAATTTACTGATACAAATTACTTTCATATTTAATATGAATTGACTGATCCTACGAGTGTATCTGGGAAATAACTCCTTGTCGATTGCTTACTAGGTTGTGACGTATTTCTTGAGATTTTGACTGGGAGAGTAATTTTGCTGCACAACAGGGTTCTGAGGACGTATTAAGATAAGGAACTGTGCTATGGACTGTGCATCGATACCCAGCAGGTTTCGACAGTGTATGGCATGCAGGTCTTCTCTTCAAGTTGATATCATCACTGCCGGACGCCTACTACAGAATCCTTCAATCCTACAGTCTTTTTGCGTCAAGTGCGATGATTCCAAATAAGTGGCCAAAGAGATCCACTCCGGAGTCCCCCAGGGAAGTGTCTTAGGTCCTCCCCTCTACCTCAGCGATATCCCCTCGTCCCCGACCGCCCCAATAGCTACGTTTGCTGATGATGTGGCCATCCTCAGCCACCACCAAGTCTGTCAGCAACTCCAAAGCCACGTCGCAGCGGTCGATGAGTGGAACCACATATGGCAGACCCTGGTTAATGCCAACAAAAAAATCATATCGAAAAAACTACAACAATGTTCGTATCCACCTAAACTGCTCTCCTGTCCTGGAATCAGATTCAACTCGGCACCTGGGAGTTTGCTCAACTCATATCAGTGAACTTGTGGAACGCACCCGCTCTCGAATACGCCAACTTAAACCTCTACTGGGTCTCACTTACTTATTTGCTGCTTTAAGTTTAAGTCCTAAGGAGGATACATGCTTCATAGTGTGAAAGCATAGAAATTAGCATTTGGACCTACTCAGCTGAGCTCACCTGTGCTGCTTTAAGTGTAAGTCCTAAGGAGGCTACATGTATGTATACCAAATTACACTAGGTATGTAGCTGTAATTATTACCAGTTTTGTAAACATGTACTCGACAACACAACCTGAACCTCGAAACGAATTCTACCGATTCTGTGAGCTGGAAGAAGTCCCCAAAACTACAAAAACCAATCGATCAACACTCATTATCGCACCCCTAACTTTACTGACCCAGTAAACCCCATGTTATCGCCAGTCTCTACATAGGTTTCTCAATCTGGAAGACAAGTTCCGTAAAACCGAAATTCGAAGACCTCCACAAAAGTTTGTCATTCCCATCGATGTATATACATCACGTCGTCCCCGAAATTGATAGTAGTATTCTACGTAAGTGCTCAAACTACTGTAGGTTCGCTGAATGAGGACCTTCACACAGGTCCTAAGCTGCAGACCGATACAAGGGAAACAGTCGTTTACCTGCCGTTTTCACGAATTTCAGTAGTTAGGTATTATTGTGGAATCCGAATTATGGAGTACCTTTAGTGAGATAAAACTTTGAGCAAACACGTTAAATCGCGTGATTATTTTGATAGGGCCAGGGACCAATATTTCATTTAACGAGTTATTCGGTCGTTTATTATTTTAGTATCACTACAAAGTCACCTTAGGCATCAACGTCAAAACTGTGTTAGTTGTTCCAATGAAGTTTTGCCGAAGGAATCAACTGAAAATACCGTCACTCTAAGGGCTGAAACTTTGAACGACAGAATCCCAATGCGAGTAAGCGGAGGGAGAGGGAGAGGTTTTCCAGTTTAATCTAGAGGCGCGATCCTCGCGGTTTAGAGGCTCCTGGATTCCCTGTATCCTTTACCGGAATTACCCCTATTGCCCGAAACCACCCCAAACAGTAACACTGCTCCCTGGGTTTTTTCTACAGGAAACAAATCTTATTTAAGCAATGTATTACCCCCGTAAATCGCCCTTTCCCTGCTCTGAAGCCTTGAATTATCGTATAAAGTGAGAAGGAGCTTAAACAATGGTCCGTTTTTTTAGCCCAGTAGTTGGGTTT